>CM074291.1:208892-238892 GCA_037194245.1 Opsariichthys bidens | reverse complement strand
AATGAGTTTAGATCCGCGGCGGGACTTTAGACAGGATTTCACCCTCATCTTTCACCTTTAACCCATTTGAATTCAGTCTGTGGTGCTCCAACGTGATTGGCTGTCCGCTGGGGAGGCTGCGAGGCGGCGGAGAAGCCGCGCAGTGATTGGTCGGGCAGGATCCGTGGGCGGGGCGATTCCTGAAGCGCTTCGTGTTTACGAGTGTGTGAATCACAAACAGAGAAGCGATCAGACCCGGTAAGACACGCGTTAACACTGAGAAAATAAGTTACGTAAAGTTGATCGTGCAGTCGAACCGTTTGTATAAATACAGGATTAAAACATACTTCGATGGTTTCCTGAATATGCAAATGTAAATGTATTAAGCTGCATGACATTCGCTCCATGTCAGAGTGTTTCACTGTGTTTGACAGAGTGGGTCAGTTTTCTTCTTTAAATGTGAATTCATTTGGTGTTGCTGATAAATCATTGAGTGACCAGTAACTTTTGACCTGTTGCAGGTTTGAGTCCTGGACAGTGTTGACACACGATGATCCAGTGTGATGCTGCACTCGTGAATGCGATGCGCTGACACACTCCACAGGATCTCCAGTGGGTCTCGTGTGTTTCCGGACATGCCTCTCGTGCGGCTCGTAAACTCCCTGTTCGCCCCGCAGCCCTCCATCAACCCCGCGCTCGCCCCGGGGCCCCTGTGGCCCCCGCTGGACTTCACCCTGGGCGCGCTGGCGTGCTGCGGGGCGTGCGTGTTCACCAACCCGCTGGAGGTGGTGAAGACCCGACTGCAGCTGCAGGGCGAGCTGAGGGCCCGCGGCTCCTACCAGCGGCACTACCGCGGGGTCCTGCAGGCGCTCTGGGTGGTGGGCAGGACGGACGGCGTCCGAGGCCTGCAGAAGGGCCTGACGGTGGCGCTGCTGTACCAGGGCCTGATGAACGGGGTGCGGCTCGGGTTCTACTCCTACACGCAGGCCTGGGGACTCACGGACGTCCCGGGGGGGAGTCTGATCGCGGGGGCCGCGGCCGGAGCTCTGGGGGCGTTCGTCGCCTCGCCCGCGTATCTGGTAAAACACCCGCCGAGCGTCTGTGCCGGTGCTTCCCATCACTAGCTGTGTTTCCATCCAGCGGCTGTTTGGGATAGCGCTCAATTGCGACTGTGATCGAATCACTGGACTGACCAGCGGACCAATCGCATCACAGATGTGGGTCTGTGGTCAGAATGATTTGGTTTAAAATCAAAAAAATGAAAGATCACATGACCGCGTTCATTGAGACCAACTCATCTATGATGGAGGAGAAAAGAGACGCTTATTACTGATTTATTACTGATCATTTGCCGCAGTTTCATAGGAAGTGATGATGTTGTTCACAAATGTTTTAACGACATCACTTCAGTTCGCAGCTTTGGATGGAAACGCTGCTCGTGTCATAGTTGGTGTCAGCCGACTCAAAGTTAATGAGACGAAAACATTTCAAGTCATAAACTTGAATTTGCAAGATAAAAAGTCACAATTTAAACCATTTTATCTCGTCAAAGTTATTAGAAAAAAGTCAGTACGATTTTTTTTTATTCCGTAATAAACCTGGTCTCTTGACTTCCATTAAACGCAGGACACTGGAAATGAAACGCATTCACTGCATTCCAGAGTTTTAGTGTGGCGAATTCTGCCAGTGGATTCGTATCTACTGAAGCCATGTGACCAACAGAAGATTGACACGTCACATGACCTTTTAGCTGAATCAAAAGAAGGCCACCTGTAGATATGCAGCGTTGCAGCATTTCCAGTATTTGTGGTTGTTTACGTCTTTGACACACTCGATTTCAGGAACTTGAGCTGCTGCCAATCACTGCAGCACTGCAACACACAGATGCTCACACAGACACACACACACACACACTCTCACACACACAGACACACACACACTCTCACAGGTTTACACACACTCACACTCACACACACACAGAGTGTTGACAGTAGGACAGCTGGAGACGGGCTCAAATATAAAACAGCAGAGGAAGTGACAGTCTCTTCGGAGACTCAGAGTGTGTGATGCGTGTCCTGTGAACGTCACACTCTTGTGTGAATTTGTGCAGGTGAAGACGCAGCTGCAGGCGCAGACGATGGCGGCCATCGCTGTGGGACACCAGCACAACCATCAGGTACAGTCATGTGACGCATCCAATTCTGTCTTGTTTTCCATCAACCTCCCAAACTATGTGACCCGACCGGAGATCACACTGTGTGTGTGTGTGTGTGTGTGTGTGTGACACACCTCACTGTTCTGCGCTGGCAGCCAATCAGAGTCCAGCACACAGAGGCGTGTGACGCAGCTGAACTCTGACCAGAGCAGGATCTTTATCAGCCAATCACAGATGAGACGCCATCATCACGTGACGTCTGCCGCTCCGGTTTAAAACTTCAGTGTGGAAATAGTTCACAGGAAGTGCCTTTAGTGCAACTTTATTTCCATTAATTAAATAGTGACTTGTAATGTGATATGATTATATATGTATGAGTGAGTTTGTTTAAATATATTCAGGTTTGAGTGTATTTGACTTTATTCGTCCATATTTGAGTTCATTTATTTGAGTAAATAATTTGATCACGAGTTTAAGTTTTTTTTCAGTGTTTTTGAATTTATTTGACCATATTTGTTGCGTTTAACTATATATGTATGAGTAAATTTGTTTTTGAGTTTGAGTATATTTAAGTATTTATTATATTCAAGTTTGTTGGACCATATTTGAGTTCATGAATACATTTGTTTCTATGAATTTCAGTATATTTAATCTATATGACTGAGTTCATGTCAGTATATTGATATGAGATGGTGTGTTTATGAGGTTAGTGTAGTTGACTGTATTAGTTTGTGTTCTTCAGAGCATGTCGAGCGCGTTCCTGTCCATCTACCGGCGTGAGGGGGTGACGGGTCTGTGGCGGGGGGTGAACGGAGCCGTGCCGAGGGTCACGGTGGGGTCAGCGGCCCAACTGGCCACGTTCAGCTCGGCTAAAGACTGGGTCGCACGAGCACAGGTCAGCACACACGTCTACCGCTGCTCCTCTTCACCACTGACCAACACCAAACATTCATTTACTGCATTAATCTTCTTCAACTGGAGTGTGTGTGTGTGTGTGTGTGCAGTGGTTCAGTCCTCACAGCTGCCTCATCGCTCTCATCGCCGCCATGATCAGCGGCGTCGCCGTGACGATCACCATGACGCCGTTTGACGTCATCAGCACGCGACTCTACAACCAACCAGTGGACGAGTTTAAAAGGGTAAAACACACACTTTATTTACCGAGCAGGTGAAACCCTCACAATTATCTACTGAAACAACCGTTTTACTCACAGCATAGCAAAAATAAAGTACCAAATTGACCTGAAACGTGTCTCTGTGCGTCTCAGGGCCGTCTGTATTGCGGGTTTGTGGACTGTCTGATGAAGGTTTGCGCTGCTGAAGGGATTGTGGGTCTGTATAAAGGAATGACGCCGGTGTTTGTGCGTCTGGCTCCTCATACGGTTCTCAGTATGCTCATATGGGACGTCCTGAGAGAGCGAGCGCTGCTCTACACACACTGATCCCTCCAGAGGGTGTGTGTGTGTGTGTGTGTGATGAAGGATCCTCTGAACTCTTTCTTCATCCAGATGCTTCAGCTTCAAATGACTCTTAATGCAGTTGAAGAGGATCATGGGTTTTACCTCACCAGTGTGTCTTATCTCCGATATAACTGTAAACACTCTTTGTATTTTTAATATGCAGTTTATTAAAGTTTTTACTGACTGAATTCAGTGTGTTTGTGATTATTATTGAAGCTTCAGAACACAAACGACAGCAGAGACTTCAGTTCATCTCTATCTTGAGCTCTGAGGTCAGAATTTGCAAATGTTTTCTCAGCGAATCTTTATTTAATCTGAAGTACTTTCATCCCCTTGAGAGTTTACGAGAATATTTCAATCATTTATCGACACATGCGCACGTTCTCGGGTCCGATGTCGGTGAATGGTCACGTGACAGGTGGCTAAACAAAAAATATTACATCTTTTTTAGTAATTGTTTTTATTAAATTGTTTTCAATATAAAATTATGTATTTGTTGTAATTTTGCATTTTTTTGATTTAATTTATAATTATCTCTTCAACAACTCACGACTCCCCTGGAGTTCCTGACGAAGCTCTGCAGAAACACTGTTAAAACACCGGTAAAATATGACAAAATAAATTTGTATACGTTATATTTATGTTTCTAATATTACAATATTTCTCTTCGAGGAACAAACGGATCAAAATATATCTGGCTTCCGAAATCCCGCCGCCGTCCTGCTCTGAGGTAAACGTGTCGAATCACGTGACTGCTGCTTCCAGCGGAGCTCAGATTGTCAACTCGAAACTCGTCGAGTCATGGTTCTGAAGTTCTGTGCTAGTTCTGAGGTTCTTGTATAGTTCGGTTGTTTTGTCCAGCAGGTGGCGCTGCATGATGTGTCACTGTCTCGGTCTGTGATGTTGTTTGAGATGTTGAAGTTCACTCACTCTATTAATTTACTCTATTTTAATCGTTAGACACTAATTAACCATCATCAGCAGATCTGAAAAAACAACATCTTTTGCCGCGTTTAGATTAGATTGATTGCGAACTGCAATTTACCGCCTAGTCACAGTACTAGAGACTTCACGAACAGTAAGAATAGTTCGGTGGTGTAACAGGAAATGAAGAATGCTTTGCAGGAATCTAAATAAGTGAATCATCTGTTGTGGTGTTTGTCCTTTAGCTCAGAGAACCTCATGAATAAATGTTTATCTGATGTACCAGCGCAGATAAATCACTGACTAAACAGGTTAAACGTCTTGTTTAGGAGCTCAATGGTGGCAGATCTTGATTCACGACTCTCAGGGTTTGAACCAACTACCTTTCAATTACCATTTCAAAAACTACATCAGCCTTCATAAGTCTATATGACCCCACAGACACTTGTAAACCTGTGGTTGTTTTCATATTAGATAATAAGATGTCAAAGTAAGGTACGGACACTGTCCTTCTCTGTTTCTACTTATCTGGACTTCCTGTAGGCCGGAGGTCTCGAGGGCGGGGCTTGTGTGAGGAAGATGATGTCATCGCTGAGCATGCTCCCTCCTGCAGCAGTGACATCACTGATGCATTCCACAGACCCTCCCCCTCTCTGTGTTTTCTTCAGCTCCTCCCCCTCCAGATTCCAGTGATGGAGTTCTTGTGCTGTCGAGGTTAAACTCGCACTCAACCCAACACTGCAATCCCACAATCCCACTGAAACTGCAGCTCCTGCTGCGTCTCACAGCCGGCTACTCTAATACCCTGCATGTATTCATGATGCTAAGTAGTTCACATAGTTTGCATCGATTAGTTTAAGTTCATATAGTTTGCATAGTCTATATAATTAATTTGTTTTATTCATATAGTTTATGTAGTTTGATGATTATGTAAATTTAGTTCATCCAGTTTATATTGTTTAATAAAGTTTAATGTAGTTTGTATCGTTTACACAATCTGGGTTCAATTAGATTGTGTAGTTTAATAAGGTTTATTTTAGTTTGTATAGTTTATTTATGTTTAGTTTCATATAATTTGTTTAATTCATATGGTTGAATATTCCATATAGTTTGAAGTTTATATCATTTTAGTTCATACAGTTTGTATAGTTTGTGTTCGTATAGATTGTAGTTTGTGTGGCTTATACAGTTTAAAATGTATGTAGTTTGAATTTTTTGTTCATATAGTTTATATAGATTAGGTTGTGAGTAGTTAGTTTAGTTTAGTTAATGTAGTTTGTATAGTTAGTTCAAATAGATTGCATGGCTTATATAGTGTATAATCTGTTTAGTTCATTAGGTTTGAATAGTTTATGTAGTTGAAATAGTTAATGGCTCGTTTGTTTGATGTCGTTTTCACTGTGAGTTTAATGTGGAGAGATTGAGAAACGAGTGAAGTGGGGGATGGGAAGAGAAAAGAGGGCAGACACACTGAGGGAGGTAGAGAAAATAACACTGACAGAACAATGAGAGAGACAGACGGACAAACGGGAGCTGAGCTGGAAAAGGCAGGTACAGTCACATCCTGTGTGTGTGTGTGTGTGTGTGTGTTCAAGTAACTGCATGCCTTTGTGTGTTTGTAGGCATGCATGACTGCCTGACTGTGTGTGTGTGTCATGATTTTACTGCTCTTTGTCAGTCAGTAACTGTTTAACTCTTCACCTCTGCTGATCTGAGAGACAGACAGGAGGAGAGAGAGAGAGAGACAGGAGGGAGGGAAGGAGGGAGGAAAAGGCGTGTCCTCGTGCAGATACGATCCTCACTGCTACAACTCTCTCTCTGTCTGTGTGTGTTTGATTCACCACAGCACTGCAGATCGCTAGGAAAGAAGAACGACAAAGAGTTTGATCTGCTGTTCAGGTATGTTTGAGAAAGAAAAGAGACTATCAGACTGAAACTGGTTTCTCAACAGCTGGACAGAAAGGAGACAGAGATCCACCATATTAATGGATGTGTGTTAGTGTGTCAGTGTGAGCTGAAGTTCTGCTCTTCATCTGTCATTCAATCATGTGTGTCGCTCTTCAGCTCGTTCTCCTGAAGCTCCAGCGCAGGTGAAAGTCTGTGACGTGTCCGACACATTGAACGTTTGTGTTTTCTGATTTATTGAACTTTGTATCACTGCAATACGTGAGAGAGTGTTTGAGGAAAGTAAATTCCACCTAAAACGGCGTCGCTCGACTCAGTCATGAGTGAACTTTGGTGTTGAAGACACGGACACACCTAGTAACTAATTCAGATTTTTATTTGGTGCTCACTTTTTATCTATGTAGTTAATCTCTGCTCTGTGTTCAGGAACTTTATATAGTGCGTTCTGTTCATGTAGTTTGGATAGCTCATTTGTTTGTATACTTTGTGTAGTTCAAGTTTTAATAATTTGTTTAGTTCATATAGTTGTATCTATAGCTTGTTGTGTATGTAGTAGTTATCTTGTTTATGTGCAGAAGTGTTTAGTAATTTAAATAATTTATTTAATTCACAGTTTTATTGTTTAAATAGTTTAAGTTTATGTAGATTGGGTAGTTTGTGTAAACTAGCGAGTAAAAAAGAAATGCACTTACAGGCAGTCAAGTTTCTCTGGCTGGAGCAGGGGCAGCAATCCCTCGAGGTCCACGCCGGTGGATTTTTACAACTGACGTGCATCTCTAACTTTCCAGACCACTCTCTGTCCGTCTTCTATCATAACAGCCTCAATGCGGAAACAAAAGCATTTCAGTGAACCAGTCCAGAGCCCAGCCAGCCTGAGCCACACTTCACCCCGGAGCCCGAGCACAACGGGCAGTCTGACCAGGTGAGTGAGCCGGCTACATCGTCCGTTCCTGAGGAGTTGCTTATGGAGCTCCAGGGCATGTAGGGAAGCCCTGCCCACACCCTACTGCTGTGGATGAGTTGTGTCTGGCCTCTGGAAATTATTTAGAGGAATTGGAGGAGGTAATTTCCCTGTTGCTCACGTCCCCACTGGTTCCGCCCAGCTCAAAGTCTCCTGTGTCTCCAGAGTCCGTCTCCTGCAGTCCGTCTGTCCTCCCCTTTGGCTCTGCCTTCCACCATGGCTTCACCGCAGTCTTCGGTCTTCTGGCACCATGGCTTCACCGCAGTCTTCGGTCTTCTGGCACCATGGCTTCACCTCAGTCTTCGGTCTTCTGGCACCATGGCTTCACCTCAGTCTTCGGTCTTCTGGCACCATGGCTTCACCTCAGTCTTCGGTCTTCTGGCACCATAGCTCCACCTCAGTCTTCGGTCTTCTGGCACCATGCTTCACCTCAGTCTTCGGTCTAATGGCACCATGGCTTCACCTCAGTCTTCGGTCTTCTGGCACCATGGCTTCACCTCAGTCTTCGGTCTTCTGGCACCATGGCTTCACCGCAGTCTTCGGTCTTCTGGCACCATGGCTTCACCTCAGTCTTCGGTCTTCTGGCACCATGGCTTCACCTCAGTCTTCGGTCTTCTGGCACCATGGCTTCACCTCAGTCTTCGGTCTTCTGGCACCATAGCTTCCACCTCAGTCTTCGGTCTTCTGGCACCATGGCTTCACCTCAGTCTTCGGTCTAATGGCACCATGGCTTCACCGCAGTCTTCGGTCTTCTGGCACCATGGCTCCACCTCAGTCTTCGGTCTTCTGGCACCATGGCTCCACCTCAGTCTTCGGTCTAATGGCACCATGGCTTCACCTCAGTCTTCGGTCTTCTGGCACCATGGCTTCACCTCAGTCTTCGGTCTAATGGCACCATGGCTTCACCGCAGTCTTCGGTCTTCTGACACCATGGCTCACCTCAGTCTTCGGTCTAATGGCACCATGGCTTCACCGCAGTCTTCGGTCTTCTGACACCATGGCTTCACCTCAGTCTTCGGTCTTCTGGCACCATGGCTTCACCTCAGTCTTCGGTCTTCTGGCACCATGCTCCACCTCAGTCTTCGGTCTAATGGCACCATGGCTTCACCTCAGTCTTCGGTCTTTACCATTGACGCTTCTCCTCATGGCACACTCTTCTTTCGGTCTAATGGCACCATGGCTTCACCTCAGTCTTCGGTCTTCTGGCACCATGGCTTCACCTCAGTCTTCGGTCTAATGGCACCATGGCTTCACCGCAGTCTTCGGTCTTCTGACACCATGGCTCCACCTCAGTCTTCGGTCTAATGGCACCATGGCTTCACCTCAGTCTTCGGTCTAATGGCACCATGGCTTCACCGCAGTCTTCGGTCTTCTGGCACCATTGCTCCACCTCAGTCTTCGGTCTAATGGCACCATGGCTTCACCTCAGTCTTCGGTCTAATGGCACCATGGCTTCACCTCAGTCTTCGGTCTTCTGACACCATGGCTTCACCTCAGTCTTCGTCTAATGGCACCATGGCTTCACCTCAGTCTTCGGGCTAATGGCACCATGGCTTCACCATTATTTATTTATTTAGTTAATATCACATGGCAAGTTTACACTATAACGGTGGCACAGAAGCGCTTCTGAAGTGGCATTTAAGTGCTGTTTAATTCTGCTCAGAAGTGCATAAATGGATTTGTACAGCATTACTACTGTTTGCGTTGATACGGGCTACAGTGGGTCAGAGCAGCCTTCACTTATCTGAGTAAGAATGTCTTTATATGTGCAAAAGTATTCAGTAACTCCATGTGGAGTAAAACAGACTTTATTAAAAAATTATTAAGTGTGAAATAATTGTTTCAATGTTGAAATAACGTTGGCAGAAATCTCTCCCACAGCGTTTTTCATTGGTTTGATTTGACTCGTTTGCTCTGTTTCAGCATCATGGCGTCTGCAGCCCCTCAGAAGAGGATGGTGTCGTCTGTCTTCATCACTCTGGCATCTCCGTTCAGGGCGACCGTCACCCCGACGGCTCATGTCCACAGCGGCCCACGGCGCCGGAGCTCTGCGTCACAGGACGGCCCATCCGCACCCGCCAGCCCGCTCTACGCCCAGCCCACCGCCGCCCCCTGCAGACGGGACAGCACGCGTGCTCCAGAGGGTAATGAAACGCTTTCACGAGACACATCCTTTTAAAGCAGCTTTAAAGGAAATCATGCTCATGTTTATAGTCGCATTAGCGGGTTAGAGCTGGGCAATAATGATAACAGCACATATCGCTTTATACGTTGCGTGTGTGTTTATCGTGTGTTGGTAAAGAGTATTGCTCATTGATTCTTGATCTGTTAGTGGCTGTAAGCAGTTACCCTGGTGACCTCCCCCTGCCGCCTCCTCCACATGACCCCTGCGACCCTGAGCCCGGACCACCAGACGCCCCTGCAGTGGTCAGTTTGTTTCCCAGGACGAGCGCAGTCTTTATTTAGGACACTGTACATCTTATTTAAATTTCCTGCGTTTGTGTATAACATATCTGTACATGCATATATTCTCCGTTTTGTATATTGTGTAATTTTTATGTCGTTTCATTTTTAGTCACTTATTCTATTTTGTTCTATTGTCATTGTCTTGCCACTGTCATTCTGTCTATACTGTGTGGAAGCTTCTGTTGACAAAGTCCTTGTATGTGTAAGATTGAGTGTGACTGCTGTGTCTCTCTGGCAGGAGAGCGCTGTTGGTGGAGCGGTGGTGAGATCGGCGCCCTCTGCTGGAGGGATCATGAACGAGCCTTCAGCTGGACCTCACTGCACCGGTGAGAAACCTGGTGATAACCTGCCGAATGCTTTCAGAGGATAGTCCTTTACACCTGCTTTCTGTGTGCCTCAGATGTGTGTGGATTCTGTCGTAAGCTGGTGCCGTTGTCCGAACCCGCCATCGACGCTCTGAACCGGACGTACCACGCCGCGTGTTTCCAGTGCCGGCAGTGCCACGCGCCTCTGGCAGCCAAACTCTACTACAATAAATCTGGGATTCCTCTGTGCGAGGACTGTTACCAGGTACTGTTATCAAAGAGTGTGAAATCTTTGCAATTTTCTTCTTTATCAGTGAAACGGCTTCAGGAGCGAGAACAAACTTTGGGTGGGGCTTGATTTTGTCTGTGAGTATGGTTGTGGTTCGCTAGTGGTGGATCCCATGTGAGTGACAGGTTGCCCGGCCCCTCGTATAACATGCCTTATAGTGATCAAGTTTTGACGATGTATCTGACAGGCCAGTCTGGAGCCATGTTGGGCGTGTGGTGACGTCATCAAAGACCATGTGATCCGAGCGCTGGAACGAGCCTATCACCCACCCTGTTTCGTGTGCAGACCTGCAAACAGCAAATCGGAGAGCAGCGGTTTGCGCAGGGCGAAGTGGGTGAGGTTTACTGCCTACAGGACTACTACAGGTACACCTCAACATCTGCTCTGAGACACAGCTGTATTTCCATCCACCTGTTTATATGAGAATTTTGAGATATTGAATGATGCACATAAAAAATGTTAGGGTTCTACTGAGGCTCAAACACATTTACTGAATAAATCCCTCTAAATCACATGTGACTTTGCCTCAGCAGAGGCTGAGATTGGAAACTGGACAGCATCTCAAATGTTGGTTCAGTGGTTCTGAAATGTCAAAATGTGTCATCTGAATGATTTGGTTTAATTCCCAAATGATTTTGTTCTCTCGAACACATGATGGAAACTCAGATTATTCACCTCAGTTTAACTCTCAACTTTGGATGGAAACACAGCTAGTGTTGATGTTGAGTGAGAGAGAATAATATGCACTAAACACGTGCCTCTCTGCAGGAAATACGCCCCGCAGTGCCGCGTGTGCGCAGAACTGATCATCCCGCGTGAGGACGGAACGGACAGTTTCACTGTGGAGTGTTTGGGTCACTCGTACCACGAGGACTGTTACCGCTGTGAGTGTGTGTGTGTGTGCGTTTAACATTCTTGCCAAGCTTGTGTGTTCTTTGTTTATTTTGCACAATATGTAGCGATATTTTTATGCACGAAATACCCAGATAACAAATAAGAACGTTTCAACATTCCCGTAAAGTTGTGAAAACGTTATTTCTGAAACATCCACTTTCGTCAAAGAAATATTCTGTTTTTGCAAACATTACGGGAACGTTACTTTTGATTGTTCTCTGAAACACACCGATGCCCATGATGCTTTGCAACATCAGCAGTATTTCACGCAGGGTTCGGCTCTCTCTCTCAGGTGTGCCGCGTCCTTCTGTCTCCGGAGCCCAACGAGAACGGCTGCCACCCGCTGGACGGGCAGATTCTGTGCAAACCGTGTCATGTGACGCTGATCCAGAGAACGGCGCACTAAACCTGCACATCACTGTGACGATGACACACCGATTGTATTAGAAACAAAATTGGGACCATTCTTAATACTTCTTTTATTGTCTTTTAACATTCCACAGATTATATCAATGTACACTAGCGGTTAAAGTTTGGAATCTGTAACAATCTCTTCTGCTCTCCACAGCTGCATTTATCAAAAAATACAGTAAAAACAGTGAAATATTATTACAATCGCTGTTTTCTAGGTGAATATCTTGAATATAGTCTTTTGCACTCTTTTTTGTAATATGCACAAAATGCAAAGCACCAAAGATATTTATTCAACTGCAGCAACACCAAAATCCCATATTCATTATTTCCAATGTAATAGGAAGCTGACTAAAAATAAACTACTAATATATGCCATCTTGTGCTTGACTGCTTTCTCATTGTCACTGTGAAATACTAAATAAAATATGTAAAATATTACGCTTTGGCATCATTCATGACATCGTGACATTTGCTTAGATGTCGCATAGGGACGGGGGCGCGCAGGGTTGCGGTGCTCGTCACCGAGGGTTCATTCGCGCGCTCCCGCTCGCGCACGCGCACGGCCGCGAGATCTTTTTCCTCACACGAGCTAGCAGTGGATTTTACCTCACGGTCAGAGATTAAACGACGCGAAAGCGCATATGTGCATGAACGGGACACGGTCGACGCAGGATGGTTCGGGAAACCAGACACCTCTGGGTGGGAAATTTACCCGAACATGTTCGTGAGGAGAAGATTGCGGAGCATTTTAAACGGTGAGTTACACAAGAAACGGAGCTGCGCGCGCATTGACGCGGCCTCGCGCGGACACAAACAGCCTCAGCCCGCGATCGTAGAAAATTAGCGAAAAAACGCCGATGAAAACGAGTTAAAACCGCAACAATGAGCCCCAAACACGATTTGAAATCTGAAAACAAAGTGAAGCGATCTCTGATGAGCCGCCAGTCCGCTAACATGACCAAGTTAAGCAGTTAGCTGGTCGCTTCACTTGTGACTAGTTAATGTTTTGCTGGTAAATTCGTGGACTCTGTGGTGTTTTCCACGGAAAACGTCCGTTTGGCGTTCGCGCCACGATTACGCCTCACGAGAAGTCGCACAAACCGCGCTTTCAGCGGGAGAACAGCGAGTGTTTGTGTCCGTGTGCGGTGATTAGCTCGCTGCTAACAGCGTCCGGACAGGCTGAGCCGGTTCAACAGCGAAACCGATTCAGCCCGAAGAAACAGAAACTTGATTGAGGATCTGCGTTTTATGTGCAGCTTCATTCTGTGATGGTTCTGAAGTTAACTCCGCGTTTACAGCAAACACATACATGTATTTGAGTTGAGCATACTGAATTACTGAAACACGTTAAAGTGTCGTGAAACCACTTTTAGCATTCGCAGTGTGAACATGCGCCCGAGCGTCGTGTACGAATGGTTGGATGTGGTTATTAGCTGTCTAGAAAACAAACTTTGCTAAGTTTTTGAATGTCTGGAATCGAATAATGTTAACCTATTTGTTTGCCGTGGCTGACGGGCACACGATCCCTGAAAGTGTGTAACGTTTACAGTGGCTTGTCCATCTCTCTCTCTCAGGTATGGCCGGGTGGAGAGCGTCAAAGTCCTGCGGAAGCGCGGCTCCGAGGGCGGCGTGGCGGCCTTTGTGGATTTCGTTGACATTAAAAGCGCTCAGAAGGCGCACAATGCCGTCAACAAAATGGGGGACAGGGACCTTCGCACTGATTACAATGAGCCGGGTTCGGTGCCCAGCGCCGTGCGGGGTCTGGAGGACGGCACCCCCCTAGCAGTCATGGAAGGGAGGTTGCGGGGTTCTCAAGGAGCGCCGTGGGGCCGGTGTACGGGCCTCCGGTGTCTCTCCACACCAGAGAGGGGCGCTATGAACGCAGACTAGACGGGTAAGTGGACACAGGCTCCCTCAGGGGGACTTTGGTGTCAGATAAAGGGGTTGAGGTTGGGTAAAACACAATACTGATTGCTAAGACCAGATTCTAGGGATCCCTCTCCATTCTCTGAGGCCTGACTTCCTGCACACGGAATTATTAATCCTTGTCTATCATGTAAGAATGAGTGGATTAGATTGGTGTGTTCAAAATGTGGGATTACTGTGTGAGCCATAGCCCTCGTCTGAGTTGGATATTACCCACGTGGAGAATATCCCGGTCGGTTTGGATATTACGATATCTGGCGGGTGAGTGTGGATATTAGGCGTTCTCCAAATCTCGGATATTACTACCCTTGGATGGTGCTCTTTGGAAGTATGGGCCGATGACGGATTAAACGCAAGATTTTTAACGGGGAAAGTAGTTCCGTGATATCGCAAACCTTTTTGTCAAATCTCATTTGACTTGCACGATTATCCCATCACCCATTTGGTCATTGTGCTAACTGTCTGTCATGGTCAGCCGTGGATGTGTATCACTGCCGTGGATTTAAGAGCGAAACGCACCAGCGCCGTGTGGAGTAAGTGTGTCAGGGTTTCATCATCTCCATTCTCCATCATTCTTAGAGAGGGCCACAAACGCTCGTCACTCGCTCGCTTGGATATTTCCATGAAGCTTTGAAGACCAGAAGACGTTACGGGAAGATTCCCGCTGCCGAATGTTGGATCTAACGTCATGTTGGATGTATAGGTGTAGATTGACCTGGATTACCCGATCTCGAGTGGATGTACGCAGCCCGTAGAAGAGTTTGCTGAAGTCTCACCGCTGCCGTTCAGAGGAACGTAATGCGCTGGAATTATGCACTGCTCGCTTTTTTGTCCCGCAGAACCGTCGTCTTTTTGTGTGCGGCGTTCGGATTATTCCTCACCAGTGGAAAGCTATGTTTTTCTTGGAAGAAGATCGTATTTTGTTTCTTGGTAAAGACCTTTTTGTTTGTTTTTTTTCTTCTTTAATTTATTGTTGTTACGCTGTCATCAAGTCTACCTTCAGAACGGTACAGACGGATGGCCGGCTCGACCCTGATTGGACGAAGACCCTTTTTGCATAGTGGGATTCGGGACTTCACTGTCGTTTTTTTTCGCCAGGCACCGCTTTACGCCGTCAGTTTTTGGCTCACACAAAATTCCTCCTATATTGTATTGGGAATATGTAGGGTCAGTTACTGCTCTGAAAAGGTTGGTATTGCCCTGCCTTACGCCTCTCTGTGCTTTCTCTCTCTAACCTAGACATGCACCCTGTCTCTTAACCCCTGTTCTTTACTAACCCTAGAGCCTTGTGTTATTATTAACTCTTCTGTCCCTCCACACTTCATTTCTGTCTGATTTCCCCTTCAGTGTTCAGAGCCAGACAGCCAGCATGGTTCAGTCGATCAGATAAACTGTCCTCCTCCAGCCGCTGTAATAAAGAAACACTGCATGATTGGTGTAGAAGTTCGTTTTCAGCGTTAGAGCCTCAGTGTAGCTCAGTCCACCAGCCTCTCGGACGTGTGCTTGTGATTTCTTTCGTTAAATTGTGGCTCCCCAACCTGGCCCGCTAGATTCTGTACAAGACGCATTTGAGTTCCTGTGTTAGCGGTTTGAGATGGATCCAGCTGCAATCTAAGTGTGTATGTTCCCCCTTCTGTCGTGTCTCTTTCTGTCTCTCTCACAGCGGCAGCTCCGACAGTCGGGAGCGAGCGTACGAGCACAGTCCGTATGGACACCACGAGCGCAGCGGGACGTTCGACAGGCCGCGGCACTACAACACAGATTATTACAGGGACCGCTCTATGTTTGCCTCCGGGGTCAGCTCCAGCCCGGCCGCTAGTGCTCTCAGCGGCGGCTTCGACGCGTCGGAGTCTCACTTTGAGTCTCGGATTCGTGACCCTTTCACCCTTTCCGGTTCCGCTCGGCGCGACCCGTACCGGGACGACAGGGGCCGGCGCGCGGACCGGACGTACCATCATCACCGACGGAGTCGGTCCTCGCACTCTTCCCAGTCCCGGCACCCGTCGCCCCAGAGGAGTGCGGGACAGACTCCTAAAGCCGCCCACTCGCCCAAAAGAGCGCCCGTGTCTCCCAGTCGCGGCCCGCGCTCTCGCTCGCGCAGCCCGTCTTCGAGCTCGGACTCGGTCAGCAGCACCAGCAGCACCGGCAGCGGCAGGTATCGTACCGTGTTTTATGAGATGTATCGTCCGAATCCTGCCATGTTTGAATACTGTTAAAATAGGAGCCGCATGAAATTGTTCAGCATTCCATTTCAATGGTTTAGTTAAATGTTTTAATCAAAAAGGTTGTCTAAACTTCAGTTTAATTAATAATCTAGTAGGTTAGGGTTGTTTTTTCAGAAATTGTCAATTTTTTTGGATTATGTGATTTTTATGAAGTCAAATCCAAATGTAATATCAGAACAGGTAATCATAAAAATGCATAAACTTAACAATTTAACTTTTTTATTTGAATTATTATTGTTTGAGTTAGGGTTCTTGTCAGTAAGTTTTAATTTTTCTCAATTCACTTTTAATGGTTTAATTTTTTAAATTATGTTTATTTTATTACTCTTGAGGGTTCTTATGAATAGGGAACAAATTCTGTGTTTTAGGATTTGATACAAATGTATTCTCAAAAATGGGGGTAATCAAATGAATCCAGAAAACTAACAATTTTAATCTTTTAAATTGTATTAATATTGTTGTTAGTTTTTCTTTAGTCCATTTTTATGAGATTTTGCATTTGTCACCACCTTATGATTAGAATCCTTCTGTGATTGAAAACAGTTAAAAGTAGGAAATTAAATTCTATTTTAATGGTTTAATTTTTTTAAATCGTTTTATATTATAATGGAAGTCTAATCAGTTAAATTCGTAAAATATTAACAATTTGTTTCATTGTAACATGAAATTCTGCGTCTGTTTAAATTCCTGGATTCTGTGATTTATGATTTTTATATAATACAAAATTTATTATAAAATACAAAATTTGTTATAAAAAACAGAGGTAATCAAATGAACGAATGCTTTTATATTAGTGTGAACAATTCCTTTTTTGCCAAGCAAAAGTGCAGCGATGCAGGAGGTCAGTTTTAAAATGAAAAATTGGGATATTCCTTAAATGATTTAATAAATTCTAATATTATTGTTGTCATTATTACTGTGGCCTACAGTACAAAATTAATATATTTCATATTTAGCATTTGTAGAAGAGCGAACTGAGACAGACTTCATATTTACGCATCTGGCTGTAATATTAACATGATTTATTGGTTTATTCATACAGAATTTTCCAAATTCAGTAACATTCCATTTTAATAATAAATTCCATATGTCTGATTCTGCGACTCCATCTGTGTTTTCTGCATTGTGGAAGTCAGAGGATAAAGCATTAAATGGCAAATGTTTTTCGAGGGAACAGGATTGTAATTCTGTCATTTAGGTTTTGTAATTTGAGTTATGAATACACTCAACACAAATGATCATCGCTGCATGATTTTGTTTGGTTCAGTTGAGGAAGTTCAAATACAGACGTGTTTATTACTCTCATACTGTCATAAATGTTAAATGTTTGTTAAATGCGTGTTGTCTGAACGGGGCTGCTCTGTTCTCTGGCAGCAGTGATTCGAACAGCAGCTCCAGTGAAGGCTCGCGAGCGCGCTCCGTGCAGTCCACGGCCACTCACGCTCCTCCGGGTCCTGCTGTGCTCGCGCTGGACTCCGACGAGCCGCGGAGGAGCTTCGGCATCAGAGTCCAGAACCTCCCGACACGATCCACAGGTGACCGCTTCACCCAGTCCATCTATTTGTTCCTTCCATGTTCTTCTTCTATGATTCTATGCTACCTTCATTATTTTGTATTGGGATCTTTTAATCATTTTGTGTTTGGAAACAGTATAATGTAAGTCCTGAAACTCGACTACAATGGAGGCTTAGGGTTAGAAAAAAGGTGAACAATTTCAAAATATGAGTTCTTGGGGGAATTAATTACACTTGTATAAAGACTAAGGATAGTTACATGTTTAATCTTTCAACATAAGCTTTGATTGAATTTCTGACAGGTTTACAGGGTTAGTTCAGACAGAATTGTAAATTAAACGGCTCCATTCATATGGATTTATTTTAGCATCTCTTTTTGCTCATTTTGAAGCGTCAGTTTTTTGTGAATAGACAGTCTCTCAGATTTAATTTTGTTTCGAAGATGAACGAAAGTCTTACGGGTTTGGAGCGACATGAGGCCGAGTAACAGATGACAGAAGTCCAGTCAAAGCTTCTGTTCGAACACACATTTCAATTCTTGGTCCTTTTATGGGTCTCATGATCAAAACATAACATTTTAAGCGAAAGCATCTGTTTTACTCTCATCAGATACGAGTTTGAAAGACGGGCTCTTTCACGAGTTTAAGAAATATGGGAAGGTGACGTCGGTGCAGATCCACGGGGCGTCGGAAGAGCGCTACGGCTTGGTGTTCTTCGGACAGCAGGAGGACAGAGGAAGCCATTCAGGTGTCCAAGAAAGCTTTCTTTGGGATGTGCTCGAGGTCACGGCTGGAAGGACCGAGCGGAAAGCAGAGATCGAGTATAAGTCCTGGACGGTACGCATCGTCCTGAGTTTCACCAAAGCCATGTACGCTGTATTGGAAAGTGGAGAAGACCGACAACTAACAGCAGCTGCTCGACTGTTTCCAGCGTTCGAGGCGAGCTCGTAGGTACGTTAAGTTTTTTATCTAATTCTAGTAGAGAAGAGTATGCGAGTGTTATGAGTGGATATGAATTCTGGACTCATACTTTGCGGTTCGTGTTACTGACTTTACAGTACCGAGCAGCCTTCAGTAGCAATGTCAAGTGTTTTTTACGTGGACTCTGTTGGTCAGTTGTGCTATTGACCGTCTCAGGATTACAAACAGCGGAGAGATGCCCGCTCGATGCATCGCCGTCATAATATCATTTTTTGGCTTATGCTCCATCCCTTGGATTGTGAAATCAATTCTTATTAATACGATTGTTTAATAGCAGCTTCACGGGTCTAACAGAAAATAACAGAAAAATCGATGCTGCAAGCTTCATTCACAATATTAGACCAAATCCCAGCTCCTGATACCAGTCGAGTCAGTCAGATCGATTCGTTAATAACTCTGTTCAGGACACAATGAAGCCGAGTATCCATTGACTGGTAGTATTAAAAATTTTTTATACATGATATGCAGAAGCAACTGAGAGACTTTGTTCGACATAAAATCAACTATAAATTTCCAAAACCTTATTAAAAATTTGTAAACAAAATAAGAACAACACACAATAAACACACACAACATAGACCGAGACAAATAAAAATATCAGGTGCTCTTCTGGGAGATCTACAGTAGTGGATTGTGTCCCCTTCTGTACTCTACTAAAGGAATAAATGTGAAAACCACTGCCCTAGTTACACTTGTCATGATTATAAATAGTTGAATCTTATTTTACAGTTCCACAATGTTAATCGGTAGCGCAGCGAGTCTATCTGGTTTTGACCAATTAAAAAACGGCGCCGATTGGCTTGCTGCTCACTTTAAGAGTGCACAGATCAGTCATTTGACTGTTACGCATGATTTCTTTCTCCATTGTTATATGTTCATTAAGCAAACAAACTATTGTTTATGGGATACTCCGCACGTGAAGTTGTTGAGTTTTTGTGTGAATTGTCTGTTCAAGTAGAAGATTCCACTGTTAGAGAAGCTGAAGGAGATATAAACACGAGTATTTCTCCATTTCCTGTTGTTAAAACTTTTCAGAACTCGACCTTTATCTCTATTTTCTGATAGTTAAATTAAGTGCCGTTTTCTAATGGTTTCAGATGTTGAAGGCTGCACATTAGTGTATGTGTGGAAACGTCTGCTCAGCTCCACTTTCACTGGTTTTTGGGAAGCAAGGTTGGGTCTTTCACTCAACACAAAAGCAATTTTTCCGAAACATGTAGGGAATCTGAAGGAATGGATTTGCTCACCGAACTCATTTTTTGACACCTTGCTCTATTTTTAGTCAGCTGTTTATCAGTGTTAATAAGTAAGAATGCATGAGAACAGCATTAGACATCCTGTGAGTGTGATGTGTATTGTCTTTGTGAAGGGTTTTTCTCCATCAGTGATCTTTCATCAGGCGTCCATCTGAAGATCTGCATTCTAGATGATTGGGTTGGCTTCTTCCGCTTTCTTGCAAACGCTTGTGATAAAATCCCAGCTTTTAGGCGGCTTACATTAACAAACTAGACACGGGAACGGCTTACGATTAAATTGCTTTTGCTCCTAGAAATGGATGGGACTACAAATAAAATTGTGTCTGTTATTGCTGACCGTTCGCCAAGATTTGGATAAAAATACTAAATAGAACATGGAGTCTGGCGCTAAATCTTGTTGTTCATTCAGATCCTTGTGGTTGATGTAAGTTTCAGAATTATGAAAACATCATCTTAGGTCTCAAGATTCCTTTAATCATGTTTTGTTTTTTGTTGTAACCAATCGACAGTTATTTGTAGAGCCGATTGCAGTGTCAATCATAGGCCATTTAATAGAGAGTATTGAGATTTCATGCTATGTGTAACATTTCATTTCCCGGTTCGCATGAATTTTATTTCGTGAACTAGCGCACACTGGGCACAGTCATACATGTGATTTCTGTCTTACTTTTATATAGAGAGTATATATAAACTAATTGTACTGGAAATTTATGATGGCCCAACAAAGTGATCAAACTCCAATTTAGTTGCTTTTGTATTGTTTCGTTTTTTAAAAGTAGTGTATTTATCTTGATCTTGCATTTGGATCTTGATATCAAGAGCGTGAATGGCATTCAAGTATGCATTTTGTTCCCTTACCTCTGATCTTGCACGTGTTTGTAAAGCATTAGAAAAGTGGATGGAGAGTAATCTTGCACTAACAGACTAAATTGTATTTACATGCTGTTCTTAGACAGATACTGTGTGCAGAGTAACTATTGTTTGGTGGATGAGAGTGTGGTAAATGTTTATTTTTGCCGTTGGTTTCAGTTGGTTTGGGAAGAGTCATGCGTCGGGCATTAGGTGTGGTTGGGACGGGCTGACCTCGAATATCAAGTGCAGTATCTCTCAAAAGAACTTCTGTGCTACGGAACCGTAGTCAAGGTGCTTTTGGCAAGACATTTGGTTTTGTATTGATTTTTATTGGAGTTGTGTGGGTTTATACTAACTGTCGGCCTGTTTTACCAGGTCTTGGTTTGATAGGTTAAAAAGGATGGTCTTATTTGTACAACAACACTGATTTTGCGTCCAGCAGTGTTAGAGCAGCAAACCAAAGGATGGAAGAATAGGAGGGAACCAAATTAGGTGTGGACTTTTAATTCATTCTAGAATTTGACAAATAAAATGTCATAGTATGACGCAAAAGATCTCTTTTCTTCAGAATTGATAATAAAATCAGGAAGACGTTTGCTGGAGTTAATGATTCGGTTTTAACAGTATATTGGCAGTGATTTGATATTGAGTCAATATTTTACAATATTATGTTTTATACTGTTTTTTATATGCAGTGCCCACTATTGATTTTGTTTTGTTAAACAATATCTAAAAAGAAACAATGTACGTTGATTATCTTTTCTTTTCCCAGACGATGATTAGGACCACACTCACGTCTTATCAGATTTCATTTGTAGATTTTTCTACTCGTTGTTTTGTCATGAGCGTTCTGTAATTAAAGTGACGTGATATCAAGTAAGAGAAAGAGATGTAGAAGTGCCAAGTGTTCTGTACGAGTCGCAGTGTCAATACAGGCGTTACCTTGGACCAGTTTGCATAAGTTAATTGAGTGGTTCTAACAATGGAAGATAGAGAGAAATTATAATTACTTTTTCTTAAGAATAATAGTAAGACCATAGCTCTCAAACTCAATGTTGGTGTCTGCAGTATGATTAAAATAATGACTAAAAGTCGACAAATGCATTGATTTTTCCTCGACAAATATGAAAGACAAAACTTATTTATAGTTAGTAAGCATTATCGTTGAGATGAAGGACTAAGTACTAATCTAAACAATGCGTTGCACTATTAACACTCATCCTGGTGTATGCAAGATACAGAGACTTCTTCAATTTTTTACCAATGTTATATTTACAGTTATATATGTTATATAATGTTTTGTGTCTGGTTTCTTTGTCCAGGGTGATTGCTGCCACGTCAGGCAGAGTCAGATGGCTTTCTTATCGATCTATGCTAGGGTCTGGGCAGGGACATCGTGACTTTTAAGATATTCATAGCGAGGAGGTGATGTAGCTGGTACTTTTAGTAAAAATCTACGCAATTATAATTCTGCTGCAGTGGCAGTTTGCTTATCTACAAGCCACATGGTAATCATTGCCCAAATCTTGTTTCCAGTTTTGTAGGGAAGAGCGGCGAACCCTTTATCATGACTTTTCACGCTGAGCGTGGCATATTCTGATAATGTAAAGGACTCGGCATTTACGCCGAAGACCTGTCGCGATACCTTGGTCGCGTCGACGACCGCTCTGCGAGCTGGCATCACTTCTCAAGGAGACCACATACGATACCGGATTATGCGGACCCACGGTGAAATACTAGATATCGAGGGACCTTTTGAGGACATTAGGAAAGTACAGCTATAACCCGGGGAACGGGAGACGGGAGCGGGAGCGATTTGAGGCTGATCGAGGCAGATGGAGCCCGTCTCATCAGCGGCGTCCCATAACTCCCTCTGCTTCACCCTCGCCGTCTGATCGCATCTCACGAGAAGCTGAAAGACGTGTATATAGGCACTCCTCTGAGAGATCTGGGAGTTGCAGCTCGCTGTCCCCACCTCCACCTCCTCCTCAGTTTGAGAAGTCTGAGAAATCGCCAGTAGATTACAAATCAGAAGGACTGGAGAGAGAAATGGAGCAGACCGAGGCAGAGCGTGCAAGTGGACCGGAGAGCAAGAAGCGTGGCAGACGCAAGGAAAAGGCTGACCGAGAGAAGGGAGAGAAAGCAAAGCAAAGGAGAGGTAAAGTGCAGTCTCCCAGTGTACCTCTTTCTGAAACCGATAGAGAGGCCAGTCTGGATTTGGGTCCTGGGAAAGTAAAAGTTTCAGATGTGGAGAGTCAAGAGAGACCGAAGCATAAAGGGGACAAAGAATCCTCCCCTGCTGACCACACAACTCGCCTCGAGTCTCAAAAGGCAGAGCGACTTGACCAGTGCAAAAGCGAGTCGTTAGACAGGGATGGCAAAGGAAAGTCAAAGAAACATTTAAAGTCTGACTCTGGTAGTGATGGCAAAGATTCCCTTTTAGATTCTGACAGACTTGCAGCGAGAAAGAGACGGTTTGGTGATCCCAGTGGGAAAACTATAAGACAGAAAAGGGGCCGTCCAGAGGATGATCCAGTTTCTGTGATTAGCCCACCTGCTGACTTTGCAATGAACACAGGATTTGCAAAAGAGGCCGATATTGATGTGAAAGCAGAGAAAGAGGCTCAAAAAAGAGAACACTCTAAGTCCAGGATCGGTCCTCATTATAGTCAAAGGGAAGAGCTGGATAGCACTGCGAGAGGGACGTCTCAGGGCCCATCACTACGACCAGGTGAATTATCTGAGGTGGATGTTTTGGACTCAAAATCGCACCCTGTGCCTAGACGATTTTCAAATGACGGAACCCCCGATAAGGACAGCAAAGTAAGAGATGAATATCTAGAAAATATTGACCTGTCTCAGAGTTACCGCAAACAGATGGAGCAAAACCGACGGCTGCGGCAGCAGCTGCAGACGCCTGATAAACCAGGGAAAACAGAATCTCATCAAGGTATAGATGCAGAAGATCTTGAGCATCGTAGCCTGGTGCATGAGGTTGGGAAGCCTCCGCAGGATGTAACTGATACCTCACCTCCAAGTAAGATCAAGAAACAAGAGTCCTTTGAGATGGAAATGAGTGCTAAGAGAGAAAGGATTTACCGAACAGTTCGGCAAAAGAGTGAAGACCCTGAGTGGAATAACACAAACTCTCCAAGGTTCCAGCATGCCCCGCTACAAAGAGAGGAAGAATATGCAGACCCTCGTCTTCAAATGACGGTGAGAGAAGTAAAAGATTTATCAAAACCTGAAGATAATGTTCCATTAGAGCTGGAACTTGCTGGTAAACGGATGCACACCTCTCAGATGTCAAAGATGAGCACGTCCCTACAAGATGAGCAGCAAAGACGCTGGGAGAGTCAACTAAAGCAAGACTTGTTACCAGACTTTTCAAGGACCTCAGAGAAAAGACGTCTGAATCGGAAGTACTTGGATTATGGACTTTGGCCTGATTTGGAACCTGGTGAAGTGCGTTCTGACTCTGAAGAGGATCGTGAAAATAAGCCCAACTCTCCTGCGCCATCAACTTCTGTGTCTTTCACTGAAAGACATCGTCCAGACAGGTTGTCAGAGTCCAAGCTAACATCCTCTCTAGAGAGAAACAAATTCCGTTCTTTTGCAGATGATCAGACAATCACACCAGATACTAAAGCTTTGTTAGAACGTGCAAAGTCTTTGTCCTCCTCAAGGGAAGACAACTGGTCTTTCCTTGATTATGATTCACATTTTGCCAGTTTCAGAAGTAGAAAGGACACAGAAAAGGTAGAGTCAGCACCTCGACCAACTCCTTCATGGTACATGAAGAAGAAAAAAATTCGCAGTGAGTCTGAAGACAAAGTGGATGACAGGAAAGAAGATCCAAAGCCAGAAGAACAGGAGAGACGCGAGTTGTTTGCGTCACGATTTTTGCACAGTTCCATTTTCGAGCAGGATTCAAGGCGTCTCCAGCATCTGGAGCAAAAGCATGAGGACCCTGAACATGCCATTGGATATCTGTACTCTCAGCAAGGCCCAGCAGAAGGGCAACCTGACCCAGAACCAGTTGTGCTTTTCCATAGCCGCTTCTTGGAGTTAACACGGTTGCAGCAACAGAAGAATAAAGAACACATCCCTCAAAATTCCAAACATGAAGAACCCATAGATGCAACCAGAGTAAGTAAAACACCAGAGGAAGAACAAGCTCCACAGCAACTTAATGCTACTGAAACAACTACTATCCATCAAGCTGAGATCAAATCAATTAGCCCTGTTCAGGGTCCTCAGACAAGTCCTGTCCAAGCTCCTCAAATATCACCACCTACTTTAGCAGCCAAAGAATCCTTGCCATCAGTGGAAACCGAATGTGTAGATACTCCCTCCTATAATTTGCATGACCCTTCCATGAAGGAGGAAGATGAGCATGAACAGCCCTCGGCTCAGCCATTAAAGACATTGCTTGTGCAGCCCTCAGAACCCAATTGTTCTTCAGAACGCCAAGAGTCAAAGATCCCAGTCGAAGAGATGGTATTGAAGACGAATGACTTTGAAAGTGCTCCTGAAACCAACAAAGTTGTTGCAGAACAGCTCTCAAACAACGAAACACAAGACAGCAATTCACAACCAGAGACTGAGCCTCCAGTGAAATTTCCTGAATCCCCAACTTCCGTCTCGCATGTCCCTTCTGAGCTACATGAAAAAGAACCTGAGCCACCTGTCACAGAGGCTGAATCTAACAGTACAGATGATCAGAAAGTTGCTGATAATTATCCAATTGAAGAAGCGGTCTCTCCCCCTCCAAAGTCAAGAAATAAAAAGGCCAAATCCTCACCTTCCACACCTGTAACCGCACCTCTCGCTGCTACCCCAGACAAACAGAGTACCCGCAAAAGTGAGCGTATTGACAAAGAAAAACTGAAGCGCTCATCTTCTCCAAGAGGAGTGGCATCCAAGGCAGTACCCGATTCAAAGTCAGTAAGTAAGTCCCCTGTGCACAGCACAGAACTGGAGCAAGGAACTGAGCAAAATTTACAGCCATTTAGGGCAAGACGTAGGAATGTGCGTTCTGTTTATGCGACACCAATTGAAGATGAAACTGCTCTGCAACCCGGAAAAGACGCCGAATCGCCTCGTGTTGCGCGGAAGCGTGGCCTAGACCGAGATGTGGGTTCTGATGTAGAGACTGTCGCTGCTGCGCCACCAACCTCAAGACGGGGACGCCCCCCCAAGAATCGACGCCAAGCAGAGGATGTACCGGCAGGAAAAACTGAACGGTCAAAATCAACCGAGTCTAAGGAATTGGATGCCAGTGAGACGAGCATTGAAGGCATTCCCAAAGTAGGTAAAGGCAAAATTTCACCCACACACAAAAAGGAGTAAGTCCAGTGAACGTATCCGTATCTGGTATCGGAAAAAAGGGAGACAAAATGGAGAAAATATCAGAGAGTTCCAAACTCATTACTGAAGAAAACTCTCTTGTTCTTAAAAACCTTACAATTCGCCTAGATGTGACGGAGGTAAAGGCAATGCTTCAGACAAGTGAAGATGAACCTGGAACTGACGATTCTCCCAAAAAGAGCTCACCTGGTGTGTCATCAAAGGATGAGGTACTAGAAGCTAAATTTGAAAATGATGCCATGGACGAAGTTAATAGTGAAAGGGAGACATTGCCTGGTTCAACAAAAGCCATCGACCCAGATGTAGCTTCGCTGTCTCGAGAGCTGGAGCTTGAGCAAGCTGTTGAGAATATTGCAAAGCTGACAGAAGATGCATCTCCTCCTCCATTCAAAAGTAATTTAACAAAGGCACAACGTTCATTAGCTGAAGAACCAGAGCGCGAGTCGGAAGAAGAAAAACCTGCAAATCCATCCAGTGAAACGGAGCTTGCTGCTGCTATAGATTCCATTACATCCGAGGACACATCTTGTACCCTGCCACAAGAACAAATCATCAACTCCGCTGTGGATTCGGATGCTGATATGCAGACACTTGGACCCAGTTCAAAAGTATCTGAAACCTGTGTTAACACAGCAGTTGTTCCAGAAGAAATAGTAACCACTCCTCGTAAAGGGTGTAAAGGCAAAGCAAAAGCTTCAAAGAAGGGCAAAGGGCAAAAGGGTGCCGGAAGCAAAAAGGAAACCTTCAAAGATGTCGTTTTGGATGTGGAAAACATCCCCGTGAAGTCACCAGAGTCCATACCCACCGAACTTCCAACAGTCACAGAAAGATCACCCGCAAGTACGGCTGTTGTCATTACTTCCTCTTCCAAGCAGGGTGTGACTTTAACGGCGCCTAATGCAGACATTCCAAATGAACCCGAGTTGCCTCTTAAAACTGAGATGGATATCCCAAAACCTTCTCCTGCCGTCAGTAGAAGCCCAACATCATCCAAGTATCAGCCTTATTCATACAAAAACACATCCCCCTCACTATCTCCAACAAGAACTTGCCTCAAGAATTTGTCCTCCTACTCGAGCAGGCTTTCTGTTTCCCCAACAGAGCGTTTCAGCCAGCCAAAAGAAGCTGGGGTCCTCTCCCCACCACAGACTTCAGTGGAGAGCCCGACATTACCCTCAGACACCCCTGTTCCCGAGGCCAACTCGGGTGATTTGCGTAAAATCCTCACAAAGCCTAGAACTGGCCCAGTGTTGGACATTGGTGCTACATCTGGGAATATGCATCCTCATCCTGTGAGGGAAAGTGACATTACACCAGATGTTGTAACCAGTAAAAGTGCTCAAGATAACAGGCAACCCTCCGTTTCAGCCCAACCTGTAGTTCGGCAGCCTGCTTCTATACCATCCCCAGAAGCCAAGCAGATCTTCAGTGAAAAGTCTGTTATTTCAGTTATCGCTTCCACTCCTACCTCTGTCATTAGTCGAGTTTGTAACCCCCCTGATTCAGATGATAAACAAATGCTCCCATCGGGAATCCCTTTCTTGACAAACAGCCTCCAAAACAGATTTACCAGCCAAGCTTGGAGGAAAGCAGTACTTATCACGGTCCAGCAGTTGGTGAGGAAGGTGGAAATGCTGGTCGTTATATTGTGGAGAGTACATCGCTGAGTACGGGTTCCAGCACAGGACTGAGAGTTCAGACGTCAGAAGGTGTGGTGGTGCTGAGTCATTCTGGCCAGAAAATGGAGGGACCACATCGCATAAGTGCCAAAATCAGCCAGATCCCACCTGCCAGTGCAGTGGACATAGAGTCTCAACAGCTGGTGTCCATGCCCCAGATCAAGCAGGAACTTTACAGTGCCTCCCAGCCACCATCTTCAAAATGCTCCCTTCCTTCAGATCATGGGCATTCAATGAAACCACAGCTAAATGTCTCCACAAACAAACAAGAGTCTGCACTGGACAAATTAGAATCCTCTTACACTCCAGTTCAAAGTGGCGTTGTTAAATTATTGCAACAATCGCCGGGCCCGTCGCAGGTCATGAGTTACCATCATACAGTTATGAAGCACCCCAAGAAGGGAGATGGGTCAGAGTCCCTCGGCGTGGATGGCGGGAAACCTGCCTGGGTCCCAACTATTAGTCCTGCAATGAGTCCACATCTCTCCCCAGCAGCAAGCAATCATGTTGGGTTCATCGCGGGCACATCAACAGATCGAGCTCCGTCACTTATTCAACCTAAGCAGGAGCCGCGATCTCCCAGGAAATCTGGGCACCCTCATTCTCCTTTTGCCAAAGTGTCGTCTCCTATAGGCTCTTCATCACCCAAAGGTGTGTCTATGGTCCTTCCCCTGGATTACCCCCTCTGTCCCCATATGTTTCCACGGTCCACCACTCTGAGCAGTCTGTGATCATGCCCCCACACAACGCTCATGGCAGTATTGGACGAATGTCGCCGCACCGCGTCGCCCCGATTGGGCACCTAACTCAGGGTGACGTAAGAGTGAACACTCCTCCTCTCTCTATGATGAACTATGCCATTCACTCTGAGAGTCTCACTTCCTCTTGGCCACCTGGCCAGCAGCGACCCACATCTCCCCAGGCCGTCGGGAACAGGGAAATGGTCCTCAAGGTTAACACAGCAAATGCTAGAAGCCATGATGGAGGGGAAGAAGAGGCGAGGCGTTTCCATACAGCTCTTGGAAGACCAGCAGCTGCTCAGCTGAAACCAGAATCCATGCCAGCAGAATATCGCGGAGCTCTCCCTAGTGGTTTGCCAATCGATCGATACAACATGTCACCGAGAGACATACGAGTACTCATTCACCACCAGCAAAGCGATCGTCCCACTGCAGAATTACACCAGGTGCATGTCCCTGAGAACATACCACCCTCCTCAACTCCCACCAGCATGGCAGCATCCATTTCTCCTCGACCACACTTGTTAGCAAAGGGAGTATCTGAGAAGGACCCCTCAAAAACATCTGAGCTCAGGAGGGCACAGACACCTCCCAGTAAGGAGGGAATGATGGCGATCCGTAGTACGATGCCTCCCATGGCTTCTCCTCAAAGAGTTCAGTTGATGACAGCCGGAGCTGGGACGTCCTTCCCTGAATATTCAGCCATGTATACAAACCTACGGCCTGCCCACACTCAGTTTGCTGATAATTCTCCAATGGGGATTAACCAGTCTGCCCATAGCATCCCACCGTCACAGGTAAGTTTGAGTATACATCCATTTTTAAATGTTTGCTAGCTTTTAGAGCTGTGCCAATAACATTTGTCCCTTTTTTATTTGAAACGAAGGGAGTTCAAGAGCCAGAGTCAAGTCAGTCACAAGCTGAAGCTAAAGTGGAGTTGGTTGGACATCAGCCGGTGAACATGGTGCAGCTTCTGACGGTGAGTATGTCATTAGAGCTCAACAACGACTCATTCTGTCGACCCAGAACTTCTTATTTTTGCTGGCCCTGCTGTTATTTTCACTCGCCACACATCAAAACAACAGTCAGGTTTACTGTTATGTTTACTTCAGTGTATTTATATATTTATTTCCTTATGTATAGTAAAAATAATGGTTTTAAACAGTTTTTCTATATATAAAAAAATCTGTATAACGTGAATTTGATAGAACTCTATTGATTCACTTCCTGTTGAGTTGTGTTCAGTGATCAGGGAAAGTGTCTGGCCTCTTAAAATCATCATATATTTGAAAATATCAAGTCGGGTGTTGTAAGCACAGGTTCACTTCATCACATTAAAACACATGACTCTGTGTGCAGTGCTTCAGATGCAGATGTAGCCCTGACCCTTAAGATATAAACTTACTGTTCTACAGAAATACCCCATTGTGTGGCAAGGCCTGCTGGCGCTGAAGAATGACACGGCGGCGGTTCAGCTGCACTTCTTATGTGGAAACAAAGCTCTGGGCCTGCGGTCTTTGCCTCTCCCAGAGAGTGGCGGGATTCTCCGCATCGTCCAGAGAATGAGGCTGGAGGCGCAGCAGCTGGAGGGAGTCGCTCGCAGAATGACGGTATTCAGTTTTCCACCGACATTTCAGGCTGTAGTAGAGCTTATGCTCCCAAACTTTTTAGCCCGCGACCCCCATGATAAATGCGCTGCTGCTCCG
>CM074291.1:152500-208792 GCA_037194245.1 Opsariichthys bidens | reverse complement strand
TGCAAAAGTATTCAGTAACTTCCATGTGGAGGTATAAACAGACTTTATTAAAAAATTATTAAGTGTGAAATAATTGTCTTCAATGTTGAAATAACGTTGGCAGAAATCTCTCCCACAGCGTTTTTCAATTGGTTTGATTTGACTCGTTCTGCTCTGTTTCAGCATCATGGCGTCTGCAAGCCCCTCAGAAGAGGATGGTGTCGTCTGTCTTCATCACTCTCGGCATACTTCCGTTCAGGGGGGAGCGACCGTCACCCGACGGCTCATGTCCACAGCGGCCCACGGCGCGGAGCTCTGCGTCACAGGAAAAAAACGGCCCATCCGCAACCCGCCAGCCCGCTCTACGCCCCAGCCCACACGCCGCCCCCTGCCAGGAACGGGACAGCACGCGTTTGGCTCCAGAGCGGTACATGATAACGCTTTCACGAGGACACAATTCCTTTTAAAGCAGCTTTAAAGGAAATCATGCTCATGTTTATAGTCGCATTAGCGGGTTGAGAGTCCATGGGCAATAATGATAAAACAGCACATATCGCTTTATACGTTGCGTGTGTGTTTATCGTGTGTTGGTAAAGAGTATTGCTCATTGATTCTTGATCTGTTAGTGGCTGTAAGCAGTTACCCTGGTGACCTCCCCCTTGCCGCCTCCTCCCACATGAACCCCTGCGACCTGAGCCCGGACCACCAGACGCCCCTGCAGTGGTCAGTTTGTTTCCCAGGACGAGCGCAGTCTTTATTTAGGACACTTGTACATCTTATTTAAATTTCCTGCGGTTTGTGTATAACATATCTGTACATGGCATTTATTTCTCCGTTTTGTATATTGTGTAATTTTTATGTCGTTTCATTTTTTAGTCACTTATTCTTATTTTGTTCTATTGTCATTGTCTTGCCACTGTCATTCTGTCTATACTGTGAAGCTTCTGTTGACAAAAGTCCTTGTTATGTGTAAGATTGAGTGTGACGGATGCTGTGTCTCTCTGGCAGGATGAGCGCTGTTGGTGGAGCGGTGGTGAGATCGGCGCCCTCTGCTGGAGGGATCATGAACGAGCCTTCAGCTGGACCTCACTGCACCGTGTTAGAGAAACCTGGTGATAACCTGCCGAATGCTGTTCAGAGGATAGTCCTTTACACCTGCTTTCTGTGTGCCTCAGATGTGTGTGGATTCTTTTTTTTTTTTTTGTCGTAAGCTGGTGCCGTTGTCCACGAACCGCCATCGACGCTCTGAACCGGAACGTACCACGCCGCGTGTTTCCAGGTGCCGGCAGGTGCCCACGCGCCTGCTGGCAGCCCAAACTCTACTACAATAAATCTGGGATTCCTCTGTGCGAGGACTGTTACCAGGTACTGTTATCAAAAGGAGTGTGAAATCTTTTGCAATTTTCTTCTTTATCAGTGAATGAAAACGGCTTCAGGAGCGAGAAACAAAACTTTGGGTGGGGCTTGATTTTGTCTGTGAGTATGGTTGTGGTTCGCTGAGTGGTGGATCCCATGTGAGTGACAGGTTGCCCGGCCCTCGTATAAAACATGACCTTATAGTGATCAAGTTTTTGACGATGTTATCTTGACAGGCCAGTCTGGAGCCGATGTTGGGCGGACTTTGTGGTGACGTCATCAAAGACCATGTGATCCGAGCGCTGGAACGAGCCTATCACCCACCCTGTTTCGTGTGCACGGGGACCTGCAAACAGCAAATCGGAAGAGCAGCGGTTTGCGCAGGGCGAAGGTGGGTGAGGTTTACTGCCTACAGGACTACTTTTTTACAGGTACACCTCAACATCTGCTCTGAGACACAGCTGTATTTCCATCACCTGTTTATATGAGAGATTTTGAGATATTGAATGATGCACATAAAAAATGTTAGGGTTCTACTGAGGCTCAAACACATTTACTGAATGAACATCCCTCTAAATCACATGTGACTTTGCAATCTCCAGCAGAGGCTGAGATTGGAAACTGGACAGCATCTCAAATGTTGGTTCAGTGGGTTTCCTGAAATGTCAAAAAATGTGTCATCTGAATGATTTGGTTTAATTCCCAAATGATTTTGTTCTCTCGAAACACATGATGGAAACTCAGATTATTCACCTCAGTTTAACTCTCAACTTTGGATGGAAATCACAGCTAGTGTTGATGTTGAGTGAGAGAGAATTTAAATATGCAACCTAAAACACTGTGCCTTCTCTGCAGGAAATACGCCCCCGCAGTTGCCGCAGTTGGGAAGAGTTGTTAGTGCGCAGAAACTGATCATCCCGGGCTGTCTGTTAGAGGACGGAACGGACAGTTTCACTGTGGAGTGTTTGGGTCACTCGTTACCACGAGGACTGTTTACCGCTGTGAGGTGTGTGTGTTGTGTGCGTTTAACATTCTTGCCAAGCTTGGTGTGTTCTTTGTTTATTTTGCACAATATGTAGCGATATTTTTATGCACGAAATACCCAGCATAACAAAATAAGAACGTTTCAACATTCCCGTAAAGTTCGTTGGATGAAAACGTTATTTCTGAAAACATCCACTTTCGTCAAAGCAAATATTCTGTTTTTGCAAACATTACGGGAACGTTACTTTTGATTGTCTCTCTGAAACACCCGATGCATGATGCTTTGCAACATCAGCAGTATTTCACGCAGGGGTTCGGCTCTCTCTCTCAGGTGTGCCGCGTCCTTCTGTCTCCGGAGCCCCAACGAGAACGGCTGCCACCCGCTGGACTGGGCAGATTCTGTGCAAACGTGTCATGTGACGCTGATCCAGAGAACGGCGCACTAAACCTGCACATCACTGTGACGATGACACCCCCCCACCCACCCCACCGATTGTATTTTTGTTAGAGAAACAAAATTGGGACCATTCTTAATACTTCTTTTATTGTTCTTTTAAAATTCACAGATTATATCAATGTACACTAGCGGTTAAAGTTTGGAATCTGTAACAATCTCTTCTGCTCTCCACAGCTGCATTTATCAAAAAATACAGTTAAAAACAGTGAAATAAAAGATTTATTACAATCGCTGTTTTCTAGGTGAATATCTTGAATATAGTCTTTTGCACTCTTTTTTGTAATATGCACAAAATGCAAAGCACCAAAGATATTTATTCAACTGCAGCAACACCAAAATCCCATATTCATTATTTCCAATGTAATAGGAAGCTGACTAAAAATAAACTACTAATATATGCCATCTTGTGCTTGACTGCCTTTCTTTTTTCTCATTGTCACTGTGAAATACTAAATAAAATATGTAAAATATTACGCTTTGGCATCATTCATGACATCGTGACATTTGCTTAGATGTCGCATTAGGGACGGGGGCGCGCAGGGTTGCGCAATCATCCACGGCGCCCACAGGTGTTCTTTTGTTTGTTTGCTTTTTTCTGGTCTTATTTTTCTTTTTGGTGTGCGGTTGTGGCTTCCTCTCCTCCCTCCTCGTCTCGTCCACCCCGGAGGAGCACGTGCTCGTCACCGAGGGGTTGGGGTTTCATTTCGCGCGCTCCCGCTCGCGCACGCGCACGGCCGCGCCCCACCGCAGAAGATTTTATCTTTTTCCTCACACGAGCTTGACAGACAGCAGTGGATTTTACCTCACGGTCAGAGATTTACAGAGATTTTAAACTCGAGGACGCCGGAGTGACGGGGGGGGGAGAAAGCGCATATGTGCATGAACGGGATCGGTCAGCTCGCACGTTTGCCCCTATGTACGAGTACTAAGGTCCTAGACGGACGGTCGACGCAGGATGGTTCGGGAAACCAGACACCTCTGGGTGGGAAATTTACCCGAACATGTTCGTGAGGAGAAGATTGCGGAGCATTTTAAACGGTGAGTTACACAAGAAACGGAGCTGCGCGCGCATTGACGCGGCCTCGCGCGGGACACAAAACAGCCTCAGCCCGCGATCGTAGAAAATTAGCGAAAAAAACGCCGATGAAAACGAGTTAAAACCGCAAACAATGAGCCCCAAACACGATTTGAATCTGAAAACAAAGTGAAGCGATCTCTGATGAGCCGCCAGTCGCTAACATGACCAAGTTAAGCAGTTAGCTGGTCGCTTCACTTGTGACTAGTTAATATTAAAAGTTTTGCTGGTAAATTCGTGGACTCTGTGGTGTTTTCCACGGAAAACGTCCGTTTGGCGTTCGCGCCACGATTACGCCTCACGAGAAGTCGCACAAAATATAAAAACCGCGCTTTCAGCGGGGAGGGAGAACAGCGAGTGTTTGTGTCCGTGTGCGGTGATTAGCTCGCTGCTAACAGCGTCCGGACAGGCTGAGCCGGTTCAACAGCGAAACCGATTCAGCCCGAAGAAACAGAAACTTGATTGAGGATCTGCGTTTTATGTGCAGCTTCATTCTGTGATGGTTCTGAAAGTTAACTCCGCGTTTACAGCAAACACATACATGTATTTGAGTTGAAGCATACTGAAATTACTGAAACACGTTAAAGTGTCGTGAAACCACTTTTAGCATTCGCAGTGTGAACATGCGCCCGAGCGTCGTGTACGAATGGTTGGATGTGGTTATTAGCTGTCTAGAAAACAAACTTTGCTAAGTTTTTGAATGTCTGGAATCGAATAATGTTAACCTATTTGTTTTGCCGTGGCTGACGGGCACACGATCCCTGAAAGTGTGTAACGTTTACAGTGGCTTGTCCATCTCTCTCTCTCAGGTATGGCCGGGTGGAGAGCGTCAAAGTCCTGCGGAAGCGCGGCTCCGAGGGCGGCGTGGCGGCCTTTGTGGATTTCGTTGACATTAAAAGCGCTCAGAAGGCGCACAATGCCGTCAACAAAATGGGGGACAGGGACCTTCGCACTGATTACAATGAGCCGGGTTCGGTGCCCAGCGCCGTGCGGGGTCTGGAGGACGGCACCCCCTCTAGCAGTCATGGAAGGGAGGTTGCGGGGTTCTCAAGGAGCGCCGTGGGGCGGTGTACGGGCCTCCGGTGTCTCTCCACACCAGAGAGGGGCGCTATGAACGCAGACTAGACGGGTAAGTGGACACAGGCTCCCTCAGGGGGACTTTGGTGTCAGATAAAGGGGTTGAGGTTGGGTAAAACACAATACTGATTGCTAAGACCAGATTCTAGGATCCCTCTCCATTCTCTGAGGCCTGACTTCCTGCACACGGAATTATTAATCCTTGTCTATCATGTAAGAATGAGTGGATTAGATTGTGTGTTCAAAATGTGGGAATTACTGTGTGAGCCATAGCCCTCGTCTGAGTTGGATATTACCCACGTGGAGAATATCCCGGTCGGTTTGGATATTACGATATCTGGCGGGTGAGTGTGGATATTAGGCGTTCTCCAAATCTCGGATATTACTACCCTTGGATGGTGCTCTTTGGAAGTATGGGCCGATGACGGATTAAACGCAAGATTTTTAACGGGGAAAGTAGTTCCGTGATATCGCAAACCTTTTTGTCAAATCTCATTTGACTTGCACGATTATACCCATCACCCATTTGGTCATTGTGCTAACTGTCTGTCATGGTCAGCCGTGGATGTGTATCACTGCGTGGATTTAAGAGCGAACGCACCAGCGCCGTGTGGAGTAAGTGTGTCAGGGTTTCATCATCTCCATTCTCCATCATTCTTAGAGAGGGCCACAAACGCTCGTCACTCGCTCGCTTGGATATTTCCATGGAAGCTTTGAAGACCAGAAGACGTTACGGGAAGATTCCCGCTGCCGAATGTTGGATCTAACGTCATGTTGGATGTATAGGTGTAGATTGACCTGGATTACCGATCTCGAGTGGATGTACGCAGCCCGTAGAAAGAGTTTGCTGAAAGGTCTCACCGCTGCCGTTCAGAGGAAACGTAATGCGCTGGAATTATGCACTGCTCGCTTTTTTGTCCCGCAGAAACCGTCGTCTTTTTGTGTGCGGCGTTCGGATTATTCCTCACCAGTGGAAAGCTATGTTTTTCTTGGAAGAAGATCGTATTTTGTTTCTTGGTAAAGACCTTTTTGTTTGTTTTTTTTCTTCTTTAATTTATTGTTGTTACGCTGTCATCAAGTCTACCTTCAGAACGGTACAGACGGATGGCCGGCTCGACCCTGATTGGACGAAGACCCTTTTTGCATAGTGGGATTCGGGACTTCACTGTCGTTTTTTTTTTCGCCAGGCACCGCTTTACGCCGTCAGTTTTTGGCTCACACAAAATTCCTCCTATATTGTATTGGGAATATGTAGGGTCAGTTACTGCTCTGAAAAGGTTGGTATTGCCCTGCCTTACGCCTCTCTGTGCTTTCTCTCTCTAACCTAGACATGCACCCTGTCTCTTAACCCCTGTTCTTTACTAACCCTAGAGGCCTTGTGTTATTATTAACTCTTCTGTCCCTCCACACTTCATTTCTGTCTGATTTCCCCTTCAGTGTTCAGAGCCAGACAGCCAGCATGGTTCAGTCGATCAGATAAACTGTCCTCCTCCAGCCGCTGTAATAAAGAAACACTGCATGATTGGTGTAGAAGTTCGTTTTCAGCGTTAGAGCCTCAGTGTAGCTCAGTCCACCAGCCTCTCGGAGAAACGTGTGCTTGTGATTTCTTTCGTTAAATTGTGGCTCCCCAACCTGGCCCGCTAGATTCTGTACAAGACGCATTTGAGTTCCTGTGTTAGCGGTTTGAGATGGATCCAGCTGCAATCTAAGTGTGTATGTTCCCCCTTCTGTCGTGTCTCTTTCTGTCTCTCTCACAGCGGCAGCTCCGACAGTCGGGAGCGAGCGTTACGAGCACAGTCCGTATGGACACCACGAGCGCAGCGGGACGTTCGACAGGCCGCGGCACTACAACACAGATTATTACAGGGACCGCTCTATGTTTGCCTCCGGGGTCAGCTCCAGCCCGGCCGCTAGTGCTCTCAGCGGCGGCTTCGACGCGTCGGAGTCTCACTTTGAGTCTCGGATTTCGTGACCCTTTCACCCTTTCCGGTTCCGCTCGGCGCGACCCGTACCGGGACGACAGGGGCCGAGCGCGCGGACCGGACGTACCATCATCACCGACGGAGTCGGTCCTCGCACTCTTCCCAGTCCCGGCACCCGTCGCCCCAGAGGAGTGCGGGACAGACTCCTAAAGCCGCCCACTCGCCCAAAAGAGCGCCTGTGTCTCCCAGTCGCGGCCCGCGCTCTCGCTCGCGCAGCCCGTCTTCGAGCTCGGACTCGGTCAGCAGCACCAGCAGCACCGGCAGCGGCAGGTATCGTACCGTGTTTTATGAGATGTATCGTCCGAATCCTGCCATGTTTGAATACTGTTAAAATAGGAGCCGCATGAAATTGTTCAGCATTCCATTTCAATGGTTTAGTTAAATGTTTTAATCAAAAAGGTTGTCTAAACTTCAGTTTAATTAATTAATCTAGTAGGTTAGGGTTGTTTTTTCAGAAATTGTCAATTTTTTTGGATTATGTGATTTTTATGAAGTCAAATCCAAATGTAATATCAGAACAGGTAATCATAAAAATGCATAAACTTAACAATTTAACTTTTTTATTTGAATTATTATTGTTTGAGTTAGGGTTCTTGTCAGTAAGTTTTAATTTTTCTCAATTCACTTTTAATGGTTTAATTTTTTAAATTATGTTTATTTTATTACTCTTGAGGGTTCTTATGAATAGGGAACAAATTCTGTGTTTTAGGATTTGATACAAATGTATTCTCAAAAATGGGGGTAATCAAATGAATCCAGAAAACTAACAATTTTAATCTTTTAAATTGTATTAATATTGTTGTTAGTTTTTCTTTAGTCCATTTTTATGAGATTTTGCATTTGTCACCACCTTATGATTAGAATCCTTCTGTGATTGAAAACAGTTAAAAAGTAGGAAATTAAATTCTATTTTAATGGTTTAATTTTTTTAAATCGTTTTATATTATAATGGAAGTCTAATCAGTTAAATTCGTAAAATATTAACAATTTGTTTCATTGTAACATGAAATTCTGCGTCTGTTTAAATTCCTGGATTCTGTGATTTATGATTTTTATATAATACAAAATTTATTATAAAATACAAAATTTGTTATAAAAAAACAGAGGTAATCAAATGAACGAATGCTTTTATATATTAGTGTGAACAATTCCTTTTTTGCCAAGCAAAAGTGCAGCGATGCAGGAGGTCAGTTTTAAAATGAAAAATTGGGATATTCCTTAAATGATTTAATAAATTCTAATATTATTGTTGTCATTATTACTGTGGCCTACCAGTAACAAAATTAATATATTTCATATTTAGCATTTGTAGAAGAGCGAACTGAGACAGACTTCATATTTACGCATCTGGCTGTAATATTAACATGATTTATTGGTTTATTCATACAGAATTTTCCAAATTCAGTAACATTCCATTTTAATATTAAATTCCATATGTCTGATTCTGCGGACTCCATCTGTGTTTTCTGCATTTGTGGAAGTCAGAGGATAAAGCATTAAATGGCAAATGTTTTTCGAGGGAACAGGATTGTAATTCTGTCATTTAGGTTTTGTAATTTGAGTTATGAATACACTCAACACAAATGATCATCGCTGCATGATTTTGTTTGGTTCAGTTGAGGAAGTTCAAATACAGACGTGTTTATTACTCTCATACTGTCATAAATGTTAAATGTTTGTTAAATGCGTGTTGTCTGAACGGGGCTGCTCTGTTTCTCTGGCAGCAGTGATTCGAACAGCAGCTCCAGTGAAGGCTCGCGAGCGCGCTCCGTGCAGTCCACGGCCACTCACGCTCACTCCGGGTCCTGCTGTGCTCGCGCTGGACTCCGACGAGCCGCGGAGGAGCTTCGGCATCAGAGTCCAGAACCCTCCCGACACGATCCACAGGTGACCGCTTCACCCAGTCCATCTATTTGTTCCTTCCATGTTCTTCTTCTATGATTCTATGCTACCTTCATTATTTTGTATTGGGATCTTTTAATCATTTTGTGTTTGGAAACAGTATAATGTAAGTCCTGAAACTCGACTACAATGGAGGCTTAGGGTTAGAAAAAAGAGTGAACAATTTCAAAAATATGAGTTCTTGGGGGAATTAATTACACTTGTATAAAGACTAAGGATAGTTACATGTTTAATCTTTCAACATAAGCTTTGATTGAATTTCTGACAGGTTTACAGGGTTAGTTCAGACAGAATTGTAAATTAAACGGCTCCATTCATATGGATTTATTTTAGCATCTCTTTTTGCTCATTTTGAAGCGTCAGTTTTTTGTGAATAGACAGTCTCTCAGATTTAATTTTGTTTCGAAGATGAACGAAAGTCTTACGGGTTTGGAGCGACATGAGGCCGAGTAACAGATGACAGAAGTCCAGTCAAAGCTTCTGTTCGAACACACATTTCAATTCTTGGTCCTTTTATGGGTCTCATGATGCAAAACATAACATTTTAAGCGAAAGCATCTGTTTTACTCTCATCAGATACGAGTTTGAAAGACGGGCTCTTTCACGAGTTTAAGAAATATGGGAAGGTGACGTCGGTGCAGATCCACGGGGCGTCGGAAGAGCGCTACGGCTTGGTGTTCTTCCGACAGCAGGAGGACCAGGAGAAAGCCCTCAGCGTGTCCAAAGGAAAGCTCTTCTTTGGGATGCTGATCGAGGGTCACGGCCTGGAACGGACCCGAGACGGAAAGCGAGAACGAGTTTCTGTCCCCTGGACGGACGCATCGACGAGTTTCACCCCAAAGCCACTCGTACGCTGTTTATTGGAAACTTGGAGAAGACCACCAACTATCAGCAGCTGCTCGACGTCTTCCAGCGCTTCGGGGAGATCGTGGTCTACGTTAACGTTTTTACTCTAATTCTAGTAGAGAAGAGTGCGAGTGCTTGAGCTGGATTTGAAACTTCTGGACTAATAATTTGCGGTTCTGTTACTGACTTTACAGTAACGAGCAGACTTCAGTAAATGTCAAGTGTTTTTACGCCTGCGTCTCTGTTGGTCAGTGTGCTATTGACCGTCTCACGGATTACACAGACGGAGAGAGGCGATCGCAGGCATCGCGTCATATTCCTCATTTTGGCTCTATGCACCATCACAATGGATTGTGAAATCAAATATTATTCAATACAGATTGTTTTATAGCAGCTTCACGGTAATAAACAGGAAAATAACAGAATCGATGATGCAAGCTTCATCAAATATTAGACAAATCCAGCTCTATACAAGACGAGTCAGTCAGATCGATTCAGTTCAATAAACTCTGTTCACGGACACACTGAAGCTCGAGTCTCCATTGACTGGTAAGTATTAAAATTTTTTATACATGGAATGCAAAGAACGCAAATGAGAGAATTCTGTAGAAATAAAATAACTATAAATTTCAAACCTTATTAAAACTTCTGTAACAAAATAAGAACAAACCAAATAAAACAAACACAATAGACCCGAGACACAAATAATAATAAAGGTGCTCTTCAGGGAGATCTACAGTAGTTGGATTGTTCCACTTCTGTACTCTACCTAAAGGAATCAAATGTGAAATAACACTGCATAGTCTTCACTGTATGAATTAAAAATAGATGAATCCTTATTACAGTTCCAAAAGTTAATCGGTCAAGAGCAGAGAGTCTTTTGTTTTGACCAACATTAAAAACAGGCCGCACGATTAGGCTGCTGTCACTTTAAGAGCTGCACAGATCCAGTATACTGTTACACAAGCACTTTCTTTCTCCATTGTTTACGTTCATTAAGCAAACAACTATGTTTACTGGGATACTCGGCAAGACAGTTGTTGAGTTTTGTGTGAAATTGTCTGTTCAAGTAGAAGATCATGTTAGAGAAGCTGACGGAGATATAAACACGAGATATTCTCCATTCATTGTAACTTTCTGACTCGACTTTATCCTTATTTTGATAGTTAAATTAAGGCGTTTTCTATGGTTTCAGATGTGAAGAGCACATCAGTGTAATGTGTGAACACGTCTCTCAGCTCCACTTTACACTGCGTTCTTTGGGAAGCAAGTTGGTCTTTCCCTCACAACCAAAAACGCACTTCTTTCCGAAACATGTAGGAAATCTGAAGGACTGGATTTGGCACAGAAATATTTTTTGAAACCTTGATCATGTTTAGTCCAGCTGTTTATCAGTGTTAATAAGTAAGAATGCATGAAACAGCATTAGACATCCCCTGTGAGTGTGATCGTGTCTTGATATTGTGAAGGGTTTTTCTCCATCAGTGATCTTCATCAGCGTCCACTCCTGAAGCTTCTGCATCTCTCTGATGGGTTGGCTTCCTTCAGCCTTTCTGCAACCGCTTGTGAATACAAATCCCACAGACCTTTTAGCTGCTTAATTAACAAAATAGACAGGGAACGGCTTATCGATTAAATTGCTTTTGCTCCCTAGAAATGGAGGGAACTACAAATAAAATGTGCTGTAATTGCTGAACCGTTCGCCAAGTTTGGATAAAAATAACCTCAAATAGAACCTGGAGTCGGCGCTTACATCTTGATTGCTTCATTTCAGATCCATTGTGGTTGTGTACAGTTTCAGAATTATGAAAACTATCTTCAGGTCTCAAAGATTCCCCTTTAATCTGTTTTGTTTTTCTAGTTGTAACCAATCGCACAGTTATTTGTTGAGCACGATTGCAGTGTCCAATCAGAGGCATTTAAATCCAGAGAGTATTGAGTATTTAATTGCTCATGCTGTAACATTTCATTTCCTGTTGCATGAATTTTATTTGTGAATAGCGCACATGGCACAGTATAATTGTGATTTCTGTATTATTTTATATATATGTATATATAAACCTAAATCTGTTACATGGAAATTTCTGCATGTCCCAACAAAGTGAACAAACTCCAATCTTAGTTGCTTCTTGTCATTGTTTCAGTCTTTTTTAAAGATGTATTTCTCTTGATTTGATTTCAGGATATTGATATCAAGAGGGTGAATGGCATTCCCCAGTATGCATTTGTTCAATACTCTGATATTGCAAGTGTTTGTAAAGCCATTAAGAAAATGGATGGAGAGTACCTCGGCACTAACAGACTAAAGGTATTTACATGCCTGTTCTTAGCAGATACTGTGTGCAAGTAACCATATTGTTTGGCCTGGATTGGTGTGTAATGTTTATTTCTGCCTTGGTTCCAGCTTGGCTTTGGGAAGAGTATGCCGACGGCATGCGTGTGGTTGGACGGGCTGACCTCGAATATCACAGAGCAGTACCTCACACGACACTTCTGTCGCTACGGACCCGTCGTCAAGGTAGATTTTGGCACGACATTTGGCTGTATTGATTTTTATTGGAGTTGTGTGGCGTTATACTAACTGTCGGCCTGTTTTACAGGTTGTGTTTGATAGGTTAAAAGGAATGGCTCTTATTCTGTACAACAACACTGATTTTGCTCAAGCAGCTGTTAGAGAAACCAAAGGATGGAAAATAGGAGGGAACAAAATTAAGGTGTGGACTTTCTATTCATCTAGAATCTTGAAAAATAAAATGTCATAGTATGAAGCAAATGATCTCTTTTTTCAGCATTGATAATAATAATCAGAAACGTTTCTGGAGTAATGATCGGTTTTCACAGTATATGCACAGTGATTTGAAAATTGTGACAATATTTTACAATATTACTGTTTTTACTGTATTTTATACTTGCAGCCCACTATTGATTTTGTTAACAATATCTAAAAAGAAAAATGTACGTTGAATATCTTTTTTTCCATGACGATGATTAGACCACATCAACGTCATTATCAGATTCATTTGAGATTTTCTACTCGTTGTTTTGTCATGAGCCGCTTACTGTAATCAAAGTGCACGCTGATATCCAAGTAAAGAAAAGAGATGTAGAAGTGCACAAGTGCTTCTGCTACGAGTGCAGTGTCAATACAGCCCGTTACCTTGACTCCAGTTTCGCATAAGCTTAATTGAAGTGGTCTAAATGGAGAAATTATAATTACTTTTTCTTTAAAGACTACATAATAAAATAGCTACCAAAATCAATGTTGGTGTCTGCAGTATGATTAAAAGTAATGACTAAAAGTCGACAAATGCATTGATTTTTCCTCGACAAACTATGAAAGACAAAAATTATTTAAAGTCTAGTAAGCATTATCGTCTGAAGATGAAGACTAAGACTAAATCAAAAATGCGTTGCAACATTAACACTCATCCAGCCGTGATGAGCATAAGAGACTTCTTCCAATTTTTTACCACCTGTCTATATATACAGTTATATATGTTATTATAATGTAATGTGTTTGTTTCTTCTGTCCAGGTTGATTTTGCCAGTCAGGAGAGTCAGATGGCTTTCTATCGATCTATGCAGGCGTCAGGGCAGGACATCCGTGACTTTTATGATATTCCATCAGAGAGGAGGTGAGTGCTGACTTTAGTAAAACATCTACGAAATTATAATTCCTGCCTGCAGTTTGCTTATCTTCAAGCACTTGGCTAATCATTGCCCAAATCTTGTTTCGTTTTGTCAGGGAAGAGCGGCGAACACCTTATCATGACTTTTCAGCTGAGCGGGCATATTATGATAATGTAAGGACTCCCGGCATTTACGCCGAAGACCCACGTCGAGACTACCCTGGTCGCAGTCGCGACCGCTATGCAGAGCTGGATCACTATCAAGGAGACCACTACGATCCCCGATATCATGAGGACCCACGGGAATACAGAGACTATCGAGACCCTTTTGAGGACATTAGGAAGTACAGCTATATCCAGCGGGAACGAGAACGGGAGCGGGAGCGATTTGAGGCTGATCGAGGCAGATGGAGCCCGTCTCATCAGCGGCGTCCCATAACTCCCTCTGCTTCACCCTCGCCGTCTGATCGCATCTCACGAGAAGCTGAAAGACGTGTATATAGGCACTCCTCTGAGAGATCTGGGAGTTGCAGCTCGCTGTCCCCACCTCCACCTCCTCCTCAGTTTGAGAAGTCTGAGAAATCGCCAGTAGATTACAAATCAGAAGGACTGGAGAGAGAAATGGAGCAGACCGAGGCAGAGCGTGCAAGTGGACCGGAGAGCAAGAAGCGTGGCAGACGCAAGGAAAAGGCTGACCGAGAGAAGGGAGAGAAAGCAAAGCAAAGGAGAGGTAAAGTGCAGTCTCCCAGTGTACCTCTTTCTGAAACCGATAGAGAGGCCAGTCTGGATTTGGGTCCTGGGAAAGTAAAAGTTTCAGATGTGGAGAGTCAAGAGAGACCGAAGCATAAAGGGGACAAAGAATCCTCCCCTGCTGACCACACAACTCGCCTCGAGTCTCAAAAGGCAGAGCGACTTGACCAGTGCAAAAGCGAGTCGTTAGACAGGGATGGCAAAGGAAAGTCAAAGAAACATTTAAAGTCTGACTCTGGTAGTGATGGCAAAGATTCCCTTTTAGATTCTGACAGACTTGCAGCGAGAAAGAGACGGTTTGGTGATCCCAGTGGGAAAACTATAAGACAGAAAAGGGGCCGTCCAGAGGATGATCCAGTTTCTGTGATTAGCCCACCTGCTGACTTTGCAATGAACACAGGATTTGCAAAAGAGGCCGATATTGATGTGAAAGCAGAGAAAGAGGCTCAAAAAAGAGAACACTCTAAGTCCAGGATCGGTCCTCATTATAGTCAAAGGGAAGAGCTGGATAGCACTGCGAGAGGGACGTCTCAGGGCCCATCACTACGACCAGGTGAATTATCTGAGGTGGATGTTTTGGACTCAAAATCGCACCCTGTGCCTAGACGATTTTCAAATGACGGAACCCCCGATAAGGACAGCAAAGTAAGAGATGAATATCTAGAAAATATTGACCTGTCTCAGAGTTACCGCAAACAGATGGAGCAAAACCGACGGCTGCGGCAGCAGCTGCAGACGCCTGATAAACCAGGGAAAACAGAATCTCATCAAGGTATAGATGCAGAAGATCTTGAGCATCGTAGCCTGGTGCATGAGGTTGGGAAGCCTCCGCAGGATGTAACTGATACCTCACCTCCAAGTAAGATCAAGAAACAAGAGTCCTTTGAGATGGAAATGAGTGCTAAGAGAGAAAGGATTTACCGAACAGTTCGGCAAAAGAGTGAAGACCCTGAGTGGAATAACACAAACTCTCCAAGGTTCCAGCATGCCCCGCTACAAAGAGAGGAAGAATATGCAGACCCTCGTCTTCAAATGACGGTGAGAGAAGTAAAAGATTTATCAAAACCTGAAGATAATGTTCCATTAGAGCTGGAACTTGCTGGTAAACGGATGCACACCTCTCAGATGTCAAAGATGAGCACGTCCCTACAAGATGAGCAGCAAAGACGCTGGGAGAGTCAACTAAAGCAAGACTTGTTACCAGACTTTTCAAGGACCTCAGAGAAAAGACGTCTGAATCGGAAGTACTTGGATTATGGACTTTGGCCTGATTTGGAACCTGGTGAAGTGCGTTCTGACTCTGAAGAGGATCGTGAAAATAAGCCCAACTCTCCTGCGCCATCAACTTCTGTGTCTTTCACTGAAAGACATCGTCCAGACAGGTTGTCAGAGTCCAAGCTAACATCCTCTCTAGAGAGAAACAAATTCCGTTCTTTTGCAGATGATCAGACAATCACACCAGATACTAAAGCTTTGTTAGAACGTGCAAAGTCTTTGTCCTCCTCAAGGGAAGACAACTGGTCTTTCCTTGATTATGATTCACATTTTGCCAGTTTCAGAAGTAGAAAGGACACAGAAAAGGTAGAGTCAGCACCTCGACCAACTCCTTCATGGTACATGAAGAAGAAAAAAATTCGCAGTGAGTCTGAAGACAAAGTGGATGACAGGAAAGAAGATCCAAAGCCAGAAGAACAGGAGAGACGCGAGTTGTTTGCGTCACGATTTTTGCACAGTTCCATTTTCGAGCAGGATTCAAGGCGTCTCCAGCATCTGGAGCAAAAGCATGAGGACCCTGAACATGCCATTGGATATCTGTACTCTCAGCAAGGCCCAGCAGAAGGGCAACCTGACCCAGAACCAGTTGTGCTTTTCCATAGCCGCTTCTTGGAGTTAACACGGTTGCAGCAACAGAAGAATAAAGAACACATCCCTCAAAATTCCAAACATGAAGAACCCATAGATGCAACCAGAGTAAGTAAAACACCAGAGGAAGAACAAGCTCCACAGCAACTTAATGCTACTGAAACAACTACTATCCATCAAGCTGAGATCAAATCAATTAGCCCTGTTCAGGGTCCTCAGACAAGTCCTGTCCAAGCTCCTCAAATATCACCACCTACTTTAGCAGCCAAAGAATCCTTGCCATCAGTGGAAACCGAATGTGTAGATACTCCCTCCTATAATTTGCATGACCCTTCCATGAAGGAGGAAGATGAGCATGAACAGCCCTCGGCTCAGCCATTAAAGACATTGCTTGTGCAGCCCTCAGAACCCAATTGTTCTTCAGAACGCCAAGAGTCAAAGATCCCAGTCGAAGAGATGGTATTGAAGACGAATGACTTTGAAAGTGCTCCTGAAACCAACAAAGTTGTTGCAGAACAGCTCTCAAACAACGAAACACAAGACAGCAATTCACAACCAGAGACTGAGCCTCCAGTGAAATTTCCTGAATCCCCAACTTCCGTCTCGCATGTCCCTTCTGAGCTACATGAAAAAGAACCTGAGCCACCTGTCACAGAGGCTGAATCTAACAGTACAGATGATCAGAAAGTTGCTGATAATTATCCAATTGAAGAAGCGGTCTCTCCCCCTCCAAAGTCAAGAAATAAAAAGGCCAAATCCTCACCTTCCACACCTGTAACCGCACCTCTCGCTGCTACCCCAGACAAACAGAGTACCCGCAAAAGTGAGCGTATTGACAAAGAAAAACTGAAGCGCTCATCTTCTCCAAGAGGAGTGGCATCCAAGGCAGTACCCGATTCAAAGTCAGTAAGTAAGTCCCCTGTGCACAGCACAGAACTGGAGCAAGGAACTGAGCAAAATTTACAGCCATTTAGGGCAAGACGTAGGAATGTGCGTTCTGTTTATGCGACACCAATTGAAGATGAAACTGCTCTGCAACCCGGAAAAGACGCCGAATCGCCTCGTGTTGCGCGGAAGCGTGGCCTAGACCGAGATGTGGGTTCTGATGTAGAGACTGTCGCTGCTGCGCCACCAACCTCAAGACGGGGACGCCCCCCAAGAATCGACGCCAAGCAGAGGATGTACCGGCAGGAAAAACTGAACGGTCAAAATCAACCGAGTCTAAGGAATTGGATGCCAGTGAGACGAGCATTGAAGGCATTCCCAAAGTAGGTAAAGGCAAAATTTCACCCCACACACAAAAAGGAGTAAGTCCAGTGAACGTATCCGTATCTGGTATCGGAAAAAAGGGAGACAAAATGGAGAAAATATCAGAGAGTTCCAAACTCATTACTGAAGAAAACTCTCTTGTTCTTAAAAACCTTACAATTCGCCTAGATGTGACGGAGGTAAAGGCAATGCTTCAGACAAGTGAAGATGAACCTGGAACTGACGATTCTCCCAAAAAGAGCTCACCTGGTGTGTCATCAAAGGATGAGGTACTAGAAGCTAAATTTGAAAATGATGCCATGGACGAAGTTAATAGTGAAAGGGAGACATTGCCTGGTTCAACAAAAGCCATCGACCCAGATGTAGCTTCGCTGTCTCGAGAGCTGGAGCTTGAGCAAGCTGTTGAGAATATTGCAAAGCTGACAGAAGATGCATCTCCTCCTCCATTCAAAAGTAATTTAACAAAGGCACAACGTTCATTAGCTGAAGAACCAGAGCGCGAGTCGGAAGAAGAAAAACCTGCAAATCCATCCAGTGAAACGGAGCTTGCTGCTGCTATAGATTCCATTACATCCGAGGACACATCTTGTACCCTGCCACAAGAACAAATCATCAACTCCGCTGTGGATTCGGATGCTGATATGCAGACACTTGGACCCAGTTCAAAAGTATCTGAAACCTGTGTTAACACAGCAGTTGTTCCAGAAGAAATAGTAACCACTCCTCGTAAAGGGTGTAAAGGCAAAGCAAAAGCTTCAAAGAAGGGCAAAGGGCAAAAGGGTGCCGGAAGCAAAAAGGAAACCTTCAAAGATGTCGTTTTGGATGTGGAAAAACATCCCCGTGAAGTCACCAGAGTCCATACCCACCGAACTTCCAACAGTCACAGAAAGATCACCCGCAAGTACGGCTGTTGTCATTACTTCCTCTTCCAAGCAGGGTGTGACTTTAACGGCGCCTAATGCAGACATTCCAAATGAACCCGAGTTGCCTCTTAAAAACTGAGATGGATATCCCAAAACCTTCTCCTGCCGTCAGTAGAAGCCCAACATCATCCAAGTATCAGCCTTATTCATACAAAAACACATCCCCCTCACTATCTCCAACAAGAACTTGCCTCAAGAATTTGTCCTCCTACTCGAGCAGGCTTTCTGTTTCCCCAACAGAGCGTTTCAGCCAGCCAAAAGAAGCTGGGGTCCTCTCCCCACCACAGACTTCAGTGGAGAGCCCGACATTACCCTCAGACACCCCTGTTCCCGAGGCCAACTCGGGTGATTTGCGTAAAATCCTCACAAAGCCTAGAACTGGCCCAGTGTTGGACATTGGTGCTACATCTGGGAATATGCATCCTCATCCTGTGAGGGAAAGTGACATTACACCAGATGTTGTAACCAGTAAAAGTGCTCAAGATAACAGGCAACCCTCCGTTTCAGCCCAACCTGTAGTTCGGCAGCCTGCTTCTATACCATCCCCAGAAGCCAAGCAGATCTTCAGTGAAAAGTCTGTTATTTCAGTTATCGCTTCCACTCCTACCTCTGTCATTAGTCGAGTTTGTAACCCCCCTGATTCAGATGATAAGACAAATGCTCCCATCGGGAATCCCTTTCTTGACAAACAGCCTCCAAAACAGATTTACCAGCCAAGCTTGGAGGAAAGCAGTACTTATCACGGTCCAGCAGTTGGTGAGGAAGGTGGAAATGCTGGTCGTTATATTGTGGAGAGTACATCGCTGAGTACGGGTTCCAGCACAGGACTGAGAGTTCAGACGTCAGAAGGTGTGGTGGTGCTGAGTCATTCTGGCCAGAAAATGGAGGGACCACATCGCATAAGTGCCAAAATCAGCCAGATCCCACCTGCCAGTGCAGTGGACATAGAGTCTCAACAGCTGGTGTCCATGCCCCAGATCAAGCAGGAACTTTACAGTGCCTCCCAGCCACCATCTTCAAAATGCTCCCTTCCTTCAGATCATGGGCATTCAATGAAACCACAGCTAAATGTCTCCACAAACAAACAAGAGTCTGCACTGGACAAATTAGAATCCTCTTACACTCCAGTTCAAAGTGGCGTTGTTAAATTATTGCAACAATCGCCGGGCCCGTCGCAGGTCATGAGTTACCATCATACAGTTATGAAGCACCCCAAGAAGGGAGATGGGTCAGAGTCCCTCGGCGTGGATGGCGGGAAACCTGCCTGGGTCCCAACTATTAGTCCTGCAATGAGTCCACATCTCTCCCCAGCAGCAAGCAATCATGTTGGGTTCATCGCGGGCACATCAACAGATCGAGCTCCGTCACTTATTCAACCTAAGCAGGAGCCGCGATCTCCCAGGAAATCTGGGCACCCTCATTCTCCTTTTGCCAAAGTGTCGTCTCCTATAGGCTCTTCATCACCCAAAGGTGTGTCTATGGTCCTTCCCCCTGGATTACCCCCTCTGTCCCCATATGTTTCCACGGTCCACCACTCTGAGCAGTCTGTGATCATGCCCCCACACAACGCTCATGGCAGTATTGGACGAATGTCGCCGCACCGCGTCGCCCCGATTGGGCACCTAACTCAGGGTGACGTAAGAGTGAACACTCCTCCTCTCTCTATGATGAACTATGCCATTCACTCTGAGAGTCTCACTTCCTCTTGGCCACCTGGCCAGCAGCGACCCACATCTCCCCAGGCCGTCGGGAACAGGGAAATGGTCCTCAAGGTTAACACAGCAAATGCTAGAAGCCATGATGGAGGGGAAGAAGAGGCGAGGCGTTTCCATACAGCTCTTGGAAGACCAGCAGCTGCTCAGCTGAAACCAGAATCCATGCCAGCAGAATATCGCGGAGCTCTCCCTAGTGGTTTGCCAATCGATCGATACAACATGTCACCGAGAGACATACGAGTACTCATTCACCACCAGCAAAGCGATCGTCCCACTGCAGAATTACACCAGGTGCATGTCCCTGAGAACATACCACCCTCCTCAACTCCCACCAGCATGGCAGCATCCATTTCTCCTCGACCACACTTGTTAGCAAAGGGAGTATCTGAGAAGGACCCCTCAAAAACATCTGAGCTCAGGAGGGCACAGACACCTCCCAGTAAGGAGGGAATGATGGCGATCCGTAGTACGATGCCTCCCATGGCTTCTCCTCAAAGAGTTCAGTTGATGACAGCCGGAGCTGGGACGTCCTTCCCTGAATATTCAGCCATGTATACAAACCTACGGCCTGCCCACACTCAGTTTGCTGATAATTCTCCAATGGGGATTAACCAGTCTGCCCATAGCATCCCACCGTCACAGGTAAGTTTGAGTATACATCCATTTTTAAATGTTTGCTAGCTTTTAGAGCTGTGCCAATAACATTTGTCCCTTTTTTATTTGAAACGAAGGGAGTTCAAGAGCCAGAGTCAAGTCAGTCACAAGCTGAAGCTAAAGTGGAGTTGGTTGGACATCAGCCGGTGAACATGGTGCAGCTTCTGACGGTGAGTATGTCATTAGAGCTCAACAACGACTCATTCTGTCGACCCAGAACTTCTTATTTTTGCTGGCCCTGCTGTTATTTTCACTCGCCACACATCAAAACAACAGTCAGGTTTACTGTTATGTTTACTTCAGTGTATTTATATATTTATTTCCTTATGTATAGTAAAAATAATGGTTTTAAACAGTTTTTCTATATATAAAAAAATCTGTATAACGTGAATTTGATAGAACTCTATTGATTCACTTCCTGTTGAGTTGTGTTCAGTGATCAGGGAAAGTGTCTGGCCTCTTAAAATCATCATATATTTGAAAATATCAAGTCGGGTGTTGTAAGCACAGGTTCACTTCATCACATTAAAACACACATGACTCTGTGTGCAGTGCTTCAGATGCAGATGTAGCCCTGACCCTTAAGATATAAACTTACTGTTCTACAGAAATACCCCATTGTGTGGCAAGGCCTGCTGGCGCTGAAGAATGACACGGCGGCGGTTCAGCTGCACTTCTTATGTGGAAACAAAGCTCTGGGCCTGCGGTCTTTGCCTCTCCCAGAGAGTGGCGGGATTCTCCGCATCGTCCAGAGAATGAGGCTGGAGGCGCAGCAGCTGGAGGGAGTCGCTCGCAGAATGACGGTATTCAGTTTTCCACCGACATTTCAGGCTGTAGTAGAGCTTATGCTCCCAAACTTTTTTAGCCCGCGACCCCCATGATAAATGCGCTGCTGCTCCGCGACCCCCCCATCTCCCCCACCTCAACAACCCCTCCCGTCGCGTAACATGTACAGCAAAATCGTTTTTATGCCCAGTCTCAAAGCACGCAAAGTTATATTTTATTGTTCTACGTGAAAAATCAGTGTTACAATTCTGCATGAGCCGCTCGATATCCACCTGCTCTCTCTCGGAAAGTAACTGTGCAACTATGTTGGGTTGAACATTGTTCTGCCATCAGGAACCGGTTGAGCAGGTCTGAGCAGCACACACACACACACACACACACACACTAATCCGACGGTCAACGTGTCCGAAACACTAAGTACTCGGTAAAGCATGTCTGTGTCATGCTGAATAGTTCTTCCTCATTTCTCTCAGCGTCACACATATAATGTCAGTTTTACACATCAAAACGATGCAGTCTTCGCTCCATCAGCCGGCCTCACCTGTGACTTTTCTCTCCTCTCGGTTTTTCTGTTGTGGATATGAACCACTGTCTCATTTTAAAGCAGGTATTATTTGTTTGTAGCCTCCAAACACCTTCAGCTTCAGCGAACAACAGCGCGTGACGTACGTCACTTGGTGATCGACGCTGACGTAATCTCATATAATGTCTGGGACAAAAATAACAAATTTAATTAAAAAATATACATCAAATATTTTTTAATCAGACTCTTCTGCAAACACCATTTAATAAGTATGGAATTAAATTAACGGCAACACAAATATATAGGGCCTATATATTTTTTTCCTCTTTAAAAAAAATAAATAAATAGAAATCATCTCACGACCCCCACTTTGGGAACCACTGCCCTAAAGAAAGATGGGACCTCTTAAAAATCAACTAGTTTGAACGTTGGAGAAGACTCCCTAATGGCTGTTTTTTGTTCTGTGTGATCAGGGGGAGAGTGACTTCTGCCTCCTGTTGGCCATGCCATGCGGCGTCAACCAGGACGACGTGCTGAACCAAACGCAGGCGCTCAAATCTGCCTTCATCAATTACCTGCAGGCCAAACTGGCGGCTGGAATCATCAACGTCCCCAATCCCGGCTCCAATCAGGTGCGTGCCTTTCTTGTACCGCTGCTCTTATTCTCAGGTTTTGTCTGGTCAATTAAAACTGTGGTTTCCTCCACGTGCAGCCCGCCTACGTGCTGCAGATCTTTCCACCGTGCGAGTTTTCCGAGAGCCACCTGTCGCGACTCGCTCCGGACCTGCTCAGCCAGATCTCCAGCATCTCTCCGCACCTCATGATTGTCATCACCTCTGTGTGATCCACGCATCTGTCCTCGTGTCTGTGGCCACGGACGCTCCTCGGCGTTTCTGTACAGTCTGACTTCGTCTCTGCAGTGTTTGTATTTATTGATCAATTTCATTTTTGTTAATGGAAATGCTTCATTGGGCAGAAAAAAAAAGAGAAAAAAGAAAATCACAACCGTCTTGAGCGACAAGTGACGTTTTCTTCATTTGTTGATTTTGAGTCTATTTTTTGAAGAATGAATCATAGAAATTATTGTAACATAAATGTGTTTTTAACCAGTCATGTGGTCCCGTAAAGGATTGAGATCATCTCCGATCACCCGCAGCAAACCGACAGGATCATGGAGCTTCTGGTTTGCTGGACTGTAAATATTTTAAATATTTAAAACCGTGGCGAGATGAAACGAGCCCAAAAGAGTCGCCCTTTACCTTCGGCTGTGGATCGTACAGTGTCTGGAGAATCGAAAGAAATACAGAATCGAACCGCTTTTGTGATGTAAATACTCGTGAGACTTTGGGGCTGGCAGCTCTTCGGTGGGTTAGTTGCGGGCACTTCAAATTTTCTTACTCAAATAAAAAAAAAAAAGGTCCATAAAACTTGTTCTTGTGTCCAATTTATTCATCAAAATAATAAACGGGTAAAGATCAAGACAAACAGTTGTATAAATATTCAAACAGGTATTCAGATACATCAAGAATGAGTCTACGTCACTTGGAAAACCAGGAATCTAAGGAACGTTTGTTTGGGTTTGAAACCTCTGAAGCTGCGTAGCTCATGTCCCTCACCACAGAACAACTGTGACTTCTGCTTTATAAACTGAAAGTCTGACGTGACGTTCCAGATTGAAGAGGGCAAATGTGAAATGGTTTGCTGAAGTCTTGAAATGATGAACATCTGATCACCATCTTTGTCTTTTACTGGCCTTACAGGATCATGAGGGGTTGAGTGCTCAGCTGTCAGAATATATAAGTGTGTTGTATTGGCTGTGGGAATCGAGAGCATGTTGTACGTAGAGCGTAACTGAACTGTACAGCACTGGAGGCTCGTGAAGGTCAGCGTTTGAGGTCGACGCTGGATCCGAACACCGCCACCAGCTGCTGCTCGTACTGCGAGATGTTCCTCTTCAGGATCTGCTTACAGGAACCCAGCAGACGCTCGAACGCCTGCACGTCGATCACTGGCAAACAGAGAAAACGGCACTGAGACACAGACGAGAGCAGGGAGGAAGATGAACGAGAGATCGTGTCATGACTGAAGATAATGTGTTTCTGAAATATGGATTAAAAATTTATATGTCCTGAAAGCAAGAACAAACATCTGCCAATGCGGTCAGAAAAATAATTATTTCCCTTTTGTTTATTTCTCTGATTTCATTGGCAGATGTTTGTTTTATGCATAAACTCACTTCAATAACATTTTTCAGTAAACAACACTTGAGTTCTGATGTCATTTTGCGTCACCAGGTTGAGTTTTATGAAATATTTATGTAAAATCTACAATGAGAAATGCTCAACATAAATAACTACACATCTGAGTGTCTGGAGATCTGGATTCATGCAGTGAGTTTATCCAGTGATGTGAATTACTGTAGTTGGATGAGTTTTAGCACATGCATGTCGAGTGTAACGGCAGTGGATCTGATGGACGATTACAGTATTTCTACACTAAAGTACCGTCATCAGGACGACTGAAATCACACACGCACAGAAACATCAAACCTCCATTTTATCAGACCATCATGCACAAAAAATGAGATTCGACGACTCAAATATTTAGTATGAGCAGGTGAAAATGTAAAACCGTAAGAATTTGGCGTTTGTGGAGCGTCTGGTTTGACGGTCAGGCGATTCTGTGTGATGCGTTCATATTTGACATGATGCATATGAAATACACACTGAAACTCCTCCGACTGTCATGATTCCTGAACCTCAGAAGAGCAGCTGAACGTCATTCCATTTCATTGGTCCATTGGAAGAAATACCCACAATCCTTTGCACATGAATAATGTAATGACGTGCGTTTAGTCATGGAGCATTATTTGAACATGCTTTGATGATATTTTGTTTTATAATGTTGGTTTGTTTGAATATTCTTCAATTCTTTCAGTATATTAGCAGGATTCAGGATTAGTTTGCGGTTTGATGAGGAGAAAACTCTGGATATAAGACTAACAACAGATGAATTTGCGGTAAAATATATTTCTCATTGTTAGTTAGCGGTTGATGTATTATAACTTGTGAACTGTTGCTCGTTTGTTAACGCCAGAGGCTCGATTCAGCCGCTCGTAATGACAGGTCAGAATAAACTGGAGAAGCGTGATTTAACTGGAGTGAACTCACTGTTTGACCGGAAACCAGTAAAAAACTAAAAGCTCTAGGAGCTAAAGACTGAAGAACTAACTGATCTCAGTGAGCAGCGTTTGAGCGGGAAGCCTCAGGAAACCTTCGGGTGTTTTGAGTTGATCAGCTGACCTGGCACGTCACCGTATTCTAACTGGCTGAGAGTGAATTGGTGGGTTTTTGTTAAATGTGAGCCAAAATCATCACAATTAAAAGAACCAAAGACTTAAACTTCTTCAGAGTTTATTTAACACACAAGTTTCATCATTTGAGTTGAATTACTGAAATAAATGAACTTTTCCACGACACTTTAATTCATTGAGGTGCACCTGTAGTGCGTTTTTGTTTGTAAACATTTCATTTTGAATAAATTGCGACTGATATACCGACGTGACTTATATGCGTTTTCTTTCTCTCAACAATGCAGTTTGGACCCGGTGAGATTTATTTTCAGGTGCAACTTCAGCTTAAACTGGCATGACATTTCTTTTAACTCGAGTTCATCATGTCCTCATTCATCCAGGACTTCAGCTGCTCGCTCGCTCTCTCTCTCTCTCTCTCTCTCTCTCTCAGTCTCTCTCTCTCAGTCTCTCTCTCTGTCCCTCTCTCTGTCCCTCTCTCTCTCTCAGTCTCTCTCTCTGTCCCTCTCTCTCTCTCAGTCTCTCTCTCAGTCTCTCTCTCTGTCCCTCTCTCTCTCTCTCTCTCAGTCTCTCTCTCTCAGTCTCTCTCTCAGTCTCTCTCTCTGTCCCTCTCTCTCTCTCTCTCTCAGTCTCTCTCTCAGTCTCTCTCTGTCACTCTCTCTCTCTCAGTCTCTCTCTCTCAGTCTCTCTCTCTCTCTCTCTCTCTCTCTCTCAGTCTCTCTCTCTCTCTCTCTCAGTCTCTCTCTCTGTCTCTCTCTCTCTCTCTCAGTCTCTCTCTCTCAGTCTCTCTCTCTGTCCCTCTCTCTCTCTCAGTCTCTCTCTCTGTCCCTCTCTCTCTCTCAGTCTCTCTCTCTCAGTCTCTCTCTCTCTCTCTCTCTCTCTCTCTCTCTCTCTCAGTCTCTCTCTCTCTCTCTCTCAGTCTCTCTCTCTGTCTCTCTCTCTCTCTCTCAGTCTCTCTCTCTCAGTCTCTCTCTCTGTCCCTCTCTCTGTCCCTCTCTCTCTCTCAGTCTCTCTCTCTGTCTCTCTCTCTCTCTCTCAGTCTCTCTCTCTCAGTCTCTCTCTCTGTCCCTCTCTCTGTCCCTCTCTCTCTCTCAGTCTCTCTCTCTGTCCCTCTCTCTCTCTCAGTCTCTCTCTCAGTCACTCTCTCTCTCTCTCTCTCAGTCTCTCTCTCAGTCTCTCTCTCTGTCACTCTCTCTCTCTCTCAGTCTCTCTCTCTCAGTCTCTCTCTCTCTCTCTCTCAGTCTCTCTCTCTGTCACTCTCTCTCTCTCTCAGTCTCTCTCTCTCTCTCTCAGTCTCTCTCTCTCTATGAAGAGCTGGATGAGCGTCAGTCAGCCGTTCCTACCTAAACACTTGGTCTCTCCCGCCGCGTACACTGACGCCGCTCGGGGTTTATTGGTGACCAGCGCCAGCTCGCCGAAATACTGGCCCCGTGTGCAGCGCGCCACCTCCACCTCCTGGTTTGACCGCTGACCTGCGTTGGTCTGCACAGAGACGAGAGCGTGAGCGCGAGTCGGGCTGAGGACGAGTGTCTGTGTGCGTGAGGTTCTTACTCTGCTCCTGATCATGATCCGGACTTCTCCAGACTCCACGATGTAGAAGCAGTCGGCCGAATCGCCCTGAGAGGAACCACAGAACACCTGCGTTACACTCATCACAACTACAGCAGAGCACATGACGGACACTGTGATGGGAATCACAACACAGTCATAAACATGGAAGTTACTGTATAGTGTGGAATGTCACAGAACTGGTCAAATTCTGGATAATCAGATGGCGATGTGGAGATTCAGTGTGTGTGAATATTAAAGCACAAAAGTTTAACTTTAAGGTTTAACTGAAGAAATTGTGACAGAAATATTGTATTGTCAAATGAAAAAGAATTGTTTAATTTTCAGTTGAATACTTTTTTCAATTGTTTTATGCCTTGGTTTGATTCCCGACAATGAATTTGTATTGAATCATAAAATCAAATTCACAACGGCTGTTATTTCAGTGTCACTGAGATACTATTGTCGTTTTTATAAACATTTTGAGTCATTTTGGTAACACTTTTAGAATAATGTCCATTAGTTAAACATTAGTTACTGTATTAACTAACATGAACTAATCATGAGCAGAACATTTATTACCGTATTTATAATCTTTGTTAACGTTAGTAAATTTGTTCATAGTTTGTTCATGTTAGTTCACATTAACTAATATTATCAAGAGTTTAATAATGTATTAGTAAATGTTGAAATTAACATCAACAAAGATTAATAAGTGCAGTTCATTATTAGTTCATGTTAACTAATGTATTTAATTAATGTTAACTAATGAATCTTATTCTAAAGCGTTACCATAATTTGTGTCATTTTTAGTTTTTTTTAAATGTCTACCAAGTTTTGATTCATTGTATTTTAGTTTCAGTTATTTTAGTACATCAAGTTAAATTAAATGAACATGAGAAATGTTGCCTTGGGAACAAGATCAAATAAAATATGTTTACAGTATTTATATTTTATTTTATGTCAAGTCTCATATAACAACCCCAACCACAACAAAGAATAAAAAAAAAACATTTCATAGGGCCGTTTTTAAAAAAAAAAAGCAAAAATAATTAATTATTTTGATCAAGTTTTACGAATTCAATTGATTATACATGAAAACAGAATTGGGAAAAATGAAATTGAATTTGTGAGAGAATCAAAGGTATTCCACCTGCCGTATGATCAGCTCTCCATCTCTGAAGCTCTTCATTCCCAGGACGTCGACGATCTTCATGCGCTCAGAGACCTGAGAGACAGAGAGAAAGTTTCATGAAGCGAACGGCACAAGCGCAGGTGAAGATCTGGACTCCACGCACCTGCAGGGACTTCAGCAGCGGCACGCTCTCGATGAAGCGCTCGTACATCTTCCTCTTCTTGGCATTATTCTTCACAATGAGTCTGTGGAACGTGGCTCTGTCCTGACGGCACAAAACACGCACCATCTGATACAGTTTTACATTCACTAGGACTCATTCATCAAACTCTTCAAGGAGTCTAGAAATTTTACAAAAGAAAATGTTGTCCAATGCTAAATTTTGTGAGTGTTTTAGGTTATTTTTTATGTGACAACCTTTGCTATTGTAAGGGAAGAATGAGTTGATTCAAGACATGAATTCATTCAGTTTTGGTAGGTTTTTTTTTTTAGCTTAGCAAAGATGAGAGTAGGGAAAGGGTTTTTGAAAAAGTGGCCGAAGTATTTAGAAATGTATTCTAGCATACATATGGAGTCAAGAGTGGGACACAGGAAGCTGTCGCTGTAGTGCAGGAAGTGACCTCACCAGCGCCCACAGCGCACCCTCCTGAGTGGCCCTGATGGTGGCGGCACGTGGCGTGTTGTACATGAGGGCGAGTTCACCGAAGCTGCCTTTATTATCATAGCTACCCACACAGCGGCTGATGCCATCCTTCTGAATCAGGATATCAAACACACCCCTGCACAGAGACAGACGGGTATGAGGATCAGCTGCTGCAGAGAGACAGACGGGCATGAGGATCAGCTGCTGCAGAGACAGACGGGCATGAGGATCAGCTGCTGCAGAGAGACAGACGGGCATGAGGATCAGCTGCTGCAGAGAGACAGACGGGTATGAGGATCAGCTGCTGCAGAGAGACAGACGGGCATGAGGATCAGCTGCTGCAGAGAGACAGACGGGCATGAGGATCAGCTGCTGCAGAGACAGACGGGCATGAGGATCAGCTGCTGCAGAGACAGACGGGCATGAGGATCAGCTGCTGCAGAGAGACAGACGGGCATGAGGATCAGCTGCTGCAGAGAGACAGACGGGCATGAGGATCAGCTGCTGCAGAGACAGACGGGCATGAGGATCAGCTGCTGCAGAGACAGACGGGCATGAGGATCAGCTGCTGCAGAGAGACAGACGGGCATGAGGATCAGCTGCTGCAGAGAGACAGACGGGTATGAGGATCAGCTGCTGCAGGGAGACAGACGGGTATGAGGATCAGCTGCTGCAGAGAGACAGACGGGTATGAGGATCAGCTGCTGCAGAGAGACAGACGGGCATGAGGATCAGCTGCTGCAGAGAGACAGACGGGTATGAGGATCAGCTGCTGCAGGGAGACAGACGGGTATGAGGATCAGCTGCTGCAGAGAGACAGACGGGTATGAGGATCAGCTGCTGCAGGGAGACAGACGGGTATGAGGATCAGCTGCTGCAGGGAGACAGACGGGTATGAGGATCAGCTGCTGCAGAGAGACAGACGGGCATGAGGATCAGCTGCTGCAGAGAGACAGACGGGTATGAGGATCAGCTGCTGCAGGGAGACAGACGGGTATGAGGATCAGCTGCTGCAGAGAGACAGACGGGCATGAGGATCAGCTGCTGCAGAGAGACAGACGGGTATGAGGATCAGCTGCTGCAGGGAGACAGACGGGTATGAGGATCAGCTGCTGCAGAGAGACAGACGGGTATGAGGATCAGCTGCTGCAGGGAGACAGACGGGTATGAGGATCAGCTGCTGCAGAGAGACAGACGGATATGAGGATCAGCTGCTGCAGGGAGACAGACGGGTATGAGGATCAGCTGCTGCAGAGAGACAGACGGGTATGAGGATCAGCTGCTGCAGGGAGACAGACGGGTATGAGGATCAGCTGCTGCAGAGAGACAGACGGGTATGAGGATCAGCTGCTGCAGGGAGACAGACGGGCATGAGGATCAGCTGCTGCAGGGAGACAGACGGGTATGAGGATCAGCTGCTGCAGGGAGACAGACGGGTATGAGGATCAGCTGCTGCAGGGAGACAGACGGGTATGAGGATCAGCTGCTGCAGGGAGACAGACGGGTATGAGGATCAGCTGCTGCAGGGAGACAGACGGGCATGAGGATCAGCTGCTGCAGGGAGACAGACGGGTATGAGGATCAGCTGCTGCAGAGAGACAGACGGGCATGAGGATCAGCTGCTGCAGGGAGACAGACGGGTATGAGGATCAGCTGCTGCAGGGAGACAGACGGGCATGAGGATCAGCTGCTGCAGGGAGACAGACGGGTATGAGGATCAGCTGCTGCAGGGAGACAGACGGGTATGAGGATCAGCTGCTGCAGGGAGACAGACGGGTATGAGGATCAGCTGCTGCAGGGAGACAGACGGGTATGAGGATCAGCTGCTGCAGGGAGACAGACGGGTATGAGGATCAGCTGCTGCAGGGAGACAGACGGGTATGAGGATCAGCTGCTGCAGGACATCTGAGGAAGCAGAGGATCGTCTCACCTCTCGATGACGTAGAAGTTATCGCCATCGTCCCCCTGATTAATGATGCACTCGTGCGGTTTGACCAGCACCTCAAACATGCTGTCTAACACCTCTGCGAACTGATCCTGAGACACACAGACAGACAGGCGTCACATATCCGCGGGCGTCCCGCGTGTTCACGGTGTCTAAAGGCTTGTATTCACCTGCTCCAGTGTTTTGAACAGCAGTATGTCCTTGCAGGCCTCCTTCAGACGCTCACGCTGCGCCTCTGTTTTATGGTGAATCACCCGAGACTCGCCACCCTCGTCTTCATCTTCATCTTCATCGGGGTTATATGCCTCCGCACACACTGTCTCACACACACGCACTATCATCATCACACACGACAACACGACTAACAGTGCAAGAGACACAGGGTTATCTTTAAAACACGTCACTTTACCTGATACCCGTCTGTTGCATTTACTGGGAGGAGGAGCTGCAGAGAGAGACAGATAAAGGTCATGGTCTCATACAATTATTGACAGATAAAAGAGGAGTAAAATAAAAAATATTAAATGTGCCCATCATCTACAGACTGAATTTGAACATGTTCTGATGTCTCTGAAGCATCTGATTATATTTCCATTCCATTAATCTTTCATCAGCCTATGATGAGAGCTGATGCACAACAAACAACTAGAACTAAATGATTATGTAAACAAACTTTAATTACAAAAAGTCTGGAAGTTTAATAGATAGAGAGATCGTCATGGAGAAGTTCCGCGCTCCAACCTTTGAAAGTGAAATCATCTGGAAAGTCATCTTCATCTTCCTCCTCTTCCTCCTGCTCCTCGCTGGAGTCGGTCGGGGCGGAATCCTGGTCGAAGGCCACGCCGCGGGTCACCGGGGAGCGGCTGCTGGCGCGGGTGGAGCTCCGCCGCTCCCTCAGGCAGGTGAAGTACTGCACCGCGAACTCCAGCAGGTCCCTGGCGGGTCTCTGCTTCAACACCTCCAGCGTGTATCCCTTCAGCAGGTCGGTCAGACCCGCCGGAACCTCCACGCTCATCCTGGTGCTCTTCACGGGCTGCTCTCGGCGGGCTTGTGTGAGGAGAGCCGCTGCTGTGATCGGAACCTCACCGGTCAATGACCACAAACATCAAACGCTCGTCAAAAAACAACAGTCGCCCGGTGTCTGTGCATCAAACCGGCCGGTTTTAAGTAAAATAGTTCTTCGTCAAATGACTGTTTTTGACTGCGATCTTCCCAGTGGGCAGAACCATCGACTCGTGACGGATCGACAGTGTCCATCGCAGCGGAAAATATTGACTGTCCTGAAAAATATCACGACTGCAAGTTGGTGATTTACACTTTTTAAGTTAACTAATTTTAACCATCATATTTATCTTAAAAGATCCTGTTAAATCTGCACAGAACACGTTCATCCACTCACATTAAACTGTAAAATGCGCTGAGGTAAGTTGACGTGAGGACAGAGGCGGGAAAAACTCAACGGAAACACACAAATCAATAAGAAAATGATCAATATACATTTATTTATGTACATGATGTAGGTGATAATAATTGAGAATTAAACATAACGAACAAAACAATTAAAACAAAATAGGCCTTGACTGTGTACTGAATTCCTGTCATGAGGGCCGAAGGCTTTGAATGGACATATGCTCATGTACAGACAGAGGTTTGTCAACTGCTCACCGATTTTACATCATAAACATTCAGTTTCCCTGGAGGCAGAAATTGGTTCACAGTCTGTTATAAGGCACTAATACAGATTAAAATCCTCTCAAATAAATCATAAAGCAGCGAGACATTCATTAACATGTACAGTCCATCGCGCTGTTCTGCTCGGACCGTCCCGTATCGATCCGAACGCCGTCCACAGCACGCGTGTTCTCGTGTCACATCTGGTTCTGGTTTCTCTGGATCACAGATTTGGAGCAATCCAGTTCAGAAACTTCATGGCCACTTCAAACCCCAGGAAACAGGCCTGAGGGCGGACAGAGAACGGGTCAGAGTTATTGAACGACTGTAAGTGGGACAGATCGATTGACTTTATTGAGTTTTCATATGGGGAATCTCAGGAAAACACATGCAGGTCACATTTCCTATGGAAGCCTGAGGTTAATCATAATCGTGTCATGAAATGTCACGATAATGAGAAGATTAAAAATAAATAAATGAAATTATGGAACAAAAGTGAATTATTAAATTAAAAAGTTGTAATTATCAGCTAAAAAGAGGAACTGTCAGAGTTGTGAGATAAAAAGGTTGAAATTATGACATAAAAGTGAATAAAAAGATAAAGAGAGGAAACTAATAGATTAAAGGTGAATTACTAAATTAAAGTTATAATTAGGAGCTAAAAAGAGCAAATTATGTCATATTAGTCAAAGTTGAAACTGACAAAAGCCATAATTATGAGAAAAGTCAATTATGAATGTAAAAATTCATAACTGGGATTAAAAATTTTAATTATGACAAGAGCAAACTTTGTCATAATAGACTTTTTAACTCGTAATTATGATTTGCCAAAGCATGATTTCTTCTCTTATGTGGCAGAAATGAGCTTCCGTATATTTCACTCCAAAACCAAAAGAAAAACTGTAATCAAAAGAATGTAAATTGTAAGAAAACAAAGCTGTATTGTGACATGAGAAATAAGCTCGTTTTCATTACTGTAAACACGAAAAGATTTAAAGTGTTAAAGTGTGTGTTCGTACATCCGTAGAATAGGTTGTGCATTAACTTATGGTGACTTAATAAAGAGGCGGTCAAATCTGGTTTTGGAGTGAATCCGGCCTCATGTGACCCTGCATGTGTTCCTGCGAGCGTTATTGATGCTGTCGTACCGCGTTGGCCGGAAACGCTCGGAGCATCACAGCATTAAAGCCTTTGTAGAGCGAGCCGATGCCCTCCTCCCGAACCAGCTCTCGCAGGACGTCCCGGAAGCCGTTGGGATATTTGCCCTCCGGAGCTGCGGATCGAACACAAACACGTCAAACCCTCTGCAGACGAAGCTGCTGGATCCCGAGGCACATGTCAGCGTCTCACGCACCGGTCTGGAAGCGAGACTTCAGCACGTCAGGAGGAATCGCCACGGCCCAGTTGAAGATCCCTGCCATCCCGCCGGCGAACAGAATGCTGGGAATGCTGAGCTCGGTCGGACTGTTGATTATACACAGAGCAGGAGCTCAGGAGAGCTGCACAAAGTCGACCGGCCAGATAGACCGATGTAGGGCAGATGTGCACATGTGAATATTAACAAGCTCCGGTCATGTGACCCGACTGACCTCTTGCCCTCCGGCGTGAGCGTGTACTTCAGCCACTCGTACGTCATGAAGTACATTCCACTGGCCGGCACATCTGAGGCAGAGAGTGACAGCTGTCAATCATCTGACGTCAGCGTTTCAGAGCTAAGTACTCAACATTCATGTATTCATATTACTCTGAACTGCACATGAACCAATTCACATTTTTATTTTATAGTATGTGCGAGTGTTTCTCCTCCCGTTTGTAAGGTTTTTTTCTTCTAAAGACTCCTATTTTGTGATGCGGAAGCAAGTTATTTTCTTTAGCTTTAGTTTTAGTCAACGATCCCTGGTTCAACTAATTTTAACAAATGGAGCCTTAAAAGTAACATGATAAGAATATCAGTTTGTAGTGTCAAGTAGCACAACACACTGTTCTTGTACAGTTAAAATAACTGGAAATGTAACAAGTGTTGATCATAATGTGGATGAACTGGAGCGGTGCAGTGAGTCTGTACCTCTCATGAGTGTCAGAGCCGTTCCTTTATAGATGCTGCGGATGCCGTTCTCTCTGTACAGCTGCTTGACGCAGTCCATCGGCCCGGCGTACTTCACCTCGCCGGACGCCTGCTGGATCTGGACACACACACACAACTCGTCACGCACACAGTTCGCAGGTGGAATGGTGAAGCACGTGTGCATCTCTCACCTGCAGGAGGCATTTGATTCTCTCTCCTGGAGCCATGATGGCCGTGGTGAAAACACCTGACAGCATACCGGCCGCGAACAGCTGCGGATACCTGACACACACACACACACACACACATTCATGTATGACAATGACAGTGGAAATGAGGACCACCTATGTCAAACATTATGAAAAAAGTCAAAATCATGATTATCTCATAATTATGACCTTTTATCTAATAATTTGAACTTTTTAATTGCATGGATGATTTTGTGTCAGAAATACGCATTCATACACTTCACCCTAAAACCAAAAGATAATAACTGAATGAAAAGATCTGCTCATCTGCAGAGGCTCACGTCAGAACGTCGTCTGGTGTTTTCTGCTGCAGCTTCTTTCCGAGTCCAAAGCCGAAGAAGCAGACGGCGAACATGGGCGTGACTCCGATGATGGGGGCCGCCATGCCCTTATAGAGCCCGCGCAAACCCTGAGAGACAGACAGGCATCACCGTCAGGCTGTCTGCAGCGCAGCCATGAGTGAGACAGATGTGCAGTGAGACAGGTGTGGAAAGACAGATACAGTCAGACAGGTGTGGAGAGACAGGTGCAGTGAGACAGGTGTGGAGAGACAGGTGCAGTGAGACAGGTGTGGAGAGACAGGTGCAGTGAGACAGGTGTGGAAAGACAGGTGCAGTGAGACAGTTGTGGAAAAAACAGGTGCAGTGAGACAGTTGTGGAAAAAAACAGGTGCAGTGAGACAGGTGTGGAGAGACAGGTGCAGTGAGACAGGTGTGGAAAGACAGGTGCAGTGAGACAGTTGTGGAAAAAAACAGGTGCAGTGAGACAGTTGTGGAAAGACAGGTGCAGTGAGACAGGTGTGGAAAAAACAGGTGCAGTGAGACAGTTGTGGAAAGACAGGTGCAGTGAGACAGGTGTGGAGAGACAGGTGCAGTGAGACAGGTGTGGAGAGACAGGTGCAGTGAGACAGGTGTGGAGAGACAGGTGCAGTGAGACAGGTGTGGAAAGACAGGTGCAGTGAGACAGTTGTGGAAAAAAACAGGTGCAGTGAGACAGTTGTGGAAAGACAGGTGCAGTGAGACAGGTGTGGAAAAAAAACAGGTGCAGTGAGACAGTTGTGGAAAGACAGGTGCAGTGAGACAGGTGTGGAGAGACAGGTGCAGTGAGACAGTTCTGGAAAAACAGGTGCAGTGAGACAGTTGTGGAAAAACAGGTGCAGTGAGACAGGTGTGGAAAGACAGGTGCAGTGAGACAGTTGTGGAAAAAAAACAGGTGCAGTGAGACAGTTGTGGAAAAACAGGTGCAGTGAGACAGGTGTGGAGAGACAGATACAGTCAGACAGGTGTGGAGAGACAGGTGCAGTGAGACAGGTGTGGAGAGACAGATACAGTCAGACAGGTGTGGAGCGACAGGTGCAGTGAGACAGGTGTGGAGAGACAGGTGCAGTGAGACAGGTGTGGAGAGACAGGTGCAGTGAGACAGGTGTGGAAAGACAGGTGCAGTGAGACAGGTGTGGAGAGATACAGTCAGACAGGTGTGGAAAGACAGGTGCAGTGAGACAGGTGTGGAAAAAAAAACAGGTGCAGTGAGACAGTTGTGGAAAGACAGGTGCAGTGAGACAGGTGTGGAGAGACAGGTGCAGTGAGACAGTTGTGGAAAAACAGGTGCAGTGAGACAGTTGTGGAAAAACAGGTGCAGTGAGACAGGTGTGGAAAGACAGATGCAGTGAGACAGTTGTGGAAAAAAACAGGTGCAGTGAGACAGTTGTGGAAAAACAGGTGCAGTGAGACAGTTGTGGAAAAACAGGTGCAGTGAGACAGGTGTGGAAAGACAGGTGCAGTGAGACAGTTGTGGAAAAAAACAGGTGCAGTGAGACAGTTGTGGAAAGACAGGTGCAGTGAGACAGGTGTGGAAAAAACAGGTGCAGTGAGACAGTTGTGGAAAGACAGGTGCAGTGAGACAGGTGTGGAGAGACAGGTGCAGTGAGACAGTTGTGGAAAAACAGGTGCAGTGAGACAGTTGTGGAAAAACAGGTGCAGTGAGACAGGTGTGGAAAGACAGGTGCAGTGAGACAGTTGTGGAAAAAAACAGGTGCAGTGAGACAGTTGTGGAAAGACAGGTGCAGTGAGACAGGTGTGGAAAGACAGGTGTGGAAAAACAGGTGCAGTGAGACAGTTGTGGAAAAAAAACAGGTGCAGTGAGACAGTTGTGGAAAAACAGGTGCAGTGAGACAGTTGTGGAAAAACAGGTGCAGGCGCACCTCTTTCGCCAGGGTTTTCTTGAAGCAGTCGAACGTCCCGCCATAAAGCGCAGTTTCTCCCGGTCGGGGTTTGGGCTGCGTCTGCAGTCGCACCTGCGCATGATGATCACATGACAACAGATCAGTTCAATAAGACCCTACTTACTACGCAAACAGATCCAGGTCAAAGGTCACAATCCAGGGCTAAACCCCCTGACAATAACACATACACACATATTACACGTTAAGACCAACAATAATGAACAACAATAATTAATAGTTTAGCCTTGATAGTATCCAGCGAACACTCAATAAACTAATAATGAAAGTCACTATGAATATTAAGTAATAACAAAAGAAAGTAAAAAAACTCCTAGAATAATGAATGTTGTTACTTTGATCGTGTCCAGCGGGTGTCCAGCGAACACTAAACAAACTCCCCCGAATCCACCGGCGAAGAAATTCTTCAGCGGACTGATCTGCTGCTGCTTCGACATGATCCACTCAAGGTCCGGCTGATTGAATGTGTCTGTCTGAAATGCGCACAATGACAGACTAATGACAGACAAACAGCTGTTTTTAGCGGAGAGTTTCCAGTATCTCTGTCTCACCCGCGACCTTTCACCCACATCCACACCCGGAACTATTTCACCGACGGACCCGCAGCGCTGGAACAGGCGGAGCTTAGCAGACACGGCTACATGAAATCTTCCTCATTAACTCTTCATTTGTGTGTTTATAAGAACTACTTTTTTAATCAGAGATCTGTCAAAATTCGCGTCCTTGTCATTATTCATCATGTGTAATTGTTCAGAGCGCTGCTAGATAATCACATATGTCGCATATAATGACTTAGCATGTCATAAGAATGACTTTTTAAAATCAGAATTTCGCCTTTTCATCGCATAAATTATTAGTATGTCGTAATTTTGACTTTTTATAGCACAATTATGATATATAAAAGCATGATTGTTTATGTGGCTGAAATGGCTTCCATACAAAACACATCATAGGTTTAAAAAAATAAATCACAGACACATTTTAGATGCGTTAGAATGGCAGCATTTTATTAGTCTTTCACCATTAAGAAAATATATTATGTCACGCTTCCCTTCTGAACCAAAACTAGAAAGAGGAAAAATAGATCATTTTGCTCAAAGCTGCGTCTGATGTTGATGACAGACACGAGCGCAAACCTGTGAAACACAGAGACGTCAGTGTGTGACGAACACGTCAACATGTTAATACTGTGAAACACTCCGCCAACGGCTGAGGGTTAGAGTCGGTCATTAGAGCTTAAGGTCAACTGAGTTAATGACGTTTATCAACGAGGGACGACCTGAAAATCAAAGACACTCTGAAGACAGTGTCACAACGTCACACTAATGCTTCTTAAGCGGGTCAGTGAAGGTCTGCAGGAGTTGAGACGAGCGGAGACACTGAGGGACACTTTCTACAGATATGAAGCAGGTTAAACACCATCTGGACCGATCCAGCTTAAACGACAGCTTCAGTTTCCACAGATCTGAGGAAACTCCTTGTAGATTTGCTGCACGATGAGTTTGTCCATCTGTCCGCTGGCGCTCGAGCCCGGATCCCCCCCGCAGTCCTCCTCTCCCAGGATCCTCTGCAGCGCCGCCCGCAGGTCCGGCAGCCGGTGCTGGTGCTCCAGGTAGTCGGTGGAGCGCATGATGGCGTGCATGAGAGACAGATACTCCATCCGCATCTGAGGAGAGACACACAGACGGACGGTCACACGACTCTCGGGTCAGACGCACACGTACTCTAGAGGGTTAACGGGTCTCACTCGATCGCCCGGCGACAGGTCTGAGATCTGCCTCACTGCGATGTCAATCATCACCATCAGGTCCGAGCGATAGAAGATATCTGACGTGTCTCGACTGGAAAACACGTCCTGCAGGAACTTGAGCACGGCGTGCGGCGCGGGAGGAGAGTGTGTGAACACACAGACGGGATCATCTGCACACACACACACACACACACACACTCACTCTGAAGTCTTCCGTTCTTCACTTATAATAACAAAATAAACACAAATGAGAAAACAGCAGTTAAAGCATCTGATCACAGTGATGATGATGAGATTCTGTCACGTGTCATTTATTTACACTGCAGATTTACAGTATTAAACATGAAAAACAGTTTCAGAGTCTCTTTCAGTTAGAATTACAGCTTCAGATTCTACTATCCAACTGAACTTCATTTTGGCCTGATTTTATTCGCATTAATGTCACACCAGTTCGTTCATCCATTAATGTGAGTTTTGTGTGTGAGTGAGTGTGAGAGTGTGTGTGTAAGTGTGTGAGTGTGTGTAAGTGAGTGAGTGTGTGTGTGTGTGTGTAAGTGAGTGAGTGTGTGTGTGTGTGTGAGTAAGTGAGTGAGTGTGAGTGTGTAAGTGATTGTGTGAGTGTGAGTGTGTGTGTGTGTGTGTGAGTAAGTGAGTGAGTGTGAGTGTGTAAGTGATTGTGTGAGTGTGAGTGTGTGTGTAAGTGAGTGAGTGTGTGTGTGTGTGTGTGTGTGAGTGTGTGTGTGAGTAAGTGTGTGAGTGTGTAAGTGATTGTGTGAGTGTGTGTGTAAGTGAGTGTGTGTGTGTGTGTGTGTGTGTGTGTAAGTGAGTGAGTGTGAGTGTGTAAGTGATTGTGTGAGTGTGTGTGTGAGAGTGTGAGTGTGAGTGTAAGTGAGTGTGTGTGTGTGTGTGTGTCTCTCACCTCCTCTGTTGAGCAGTAATAAGAGCTTCTCTGTGAGAATCTTCACGTTGCGTCTCTTGATCAGTGCCTGCATCACCATGTTAGTCTCCGGTACTGCAGGGGGCAGCAAACACACGTTAATAAAGTCGTCGATCAAGATTAATAGGAATTGACACATTCACTGCAGTGGAAGGGTTTGTGTTGTTGGCACCGTTCAGGTGGAGGTTGAAGGCCAGCAGCAGGTTGATGAAGAGATCGGGCAGCTGCTCTGTGGCGTCGGAGGGCAAACCGTCCTCAACCACGTCCAGCAGGAACTGCAGGAACGCGGCGTTCAGATGCTCTGAGACAGACACACACTGTCAAACTCACATCGGCGGCGTCTGAACGTCTTTACGGCGCGAGCGTCTCTTACCGTAGTGATGCAGCGGGATCTGCTCGCCCATGGAGAAGATCATGGCCATCAGCAGCGCGCCGTAGCACATCTTCTCGTGCTCTGCACACAAAACACACGTCAGCCGGACGAGCAGAGGCACGTCATCACCACAGATAGAGCCACGACTGACCGTGAGTGTCTGTCTGCAGGTCTCGCGCCAGCTCCATGGTCAGCACGGAGTTGAGGAGGGTGGAGATCAGCGCAGCGTCCAGACCGCACATGGCGCCGAACACCTTCAGCAGCAGCAGCCGCAGCGACACGCGGTGTTCCTGAACGCACACACACGCCTCTTACCACCGACAACCAGAACTGCGACGACAACTATGACACTAACTGACCTGTGACTGTGACGACAACTATACCTGTGACGAGAATTATAGCGATAACAAACCAATAATGATAGCTATAACTAAGTACATCACCAATCACATCGCCGCGGTTTTGCCGTCTGCCGCTTTAAACGCTGGAGCTCTTTAAAGCAGGGTGGATTCTGATTGGCTGTCGATCGTTTTTTAACGTTCATCAGCTGTGAAGTGACTCCAGCGACAGCGCTGCTCCGTGTTGTGCTGTGAACTCTGAATGATCGATGTTGTTGTTACAGTTACAGGTATAGTTATCGTTATAGTTCCGGTGCGAACGGCCTCGATCATCTGCCGCGAGCGACTCACCATCTGATAGTACGACACCAGCGACAGAACCGCCTCGAACTCGTTCACGCGACACATCTTCTTACACACCTCAGGATCCGCGTCGGTCTGGGGGGAAACGAGCACAATTACAACAGAAAATAAAACATGCGTTCTCACAGCCGGTCCAGTTCGATTCTCCACCCACGCAGGCGTCTCACCAGTATCTGCAGCAGCTCCTCCAGGTAACACGCGATGAGCGCGTGATCTTCGTACAGCGCCCAGCTGCGCTGCTGCGAGTCGTCACGGTGACGCGCCAGATCGCCGAAGATCACCTGCAGCCGCTGCTCGTCGTGACACACCTGTCCGAGCGGCAGCGCCGAGCTCTGATCCTGAGGAGACAGCGGGGGTTAGACGCTTCCACAGAGGACGGCGGAGCCCGTGAGCTTCAGCTACTCACCTTACTCTCCACCAGTGACAGCAGCACCTGCTCCAGCTCGGGCGCCGCCCTCGGCAGAGCGCTCTGCAGGTGCCCCACCACCACGCCCACGGCAACCCGCGAAAGGTCGTAACTGAGGTTCGTGTTTTTGCGCACCAGTTCAATCAGTTCCGCTCCAATCGTCGTGGGAACGGCTGCAGACTGGGTGGGGCTACCAAGAGGGCTGAGAGAAATAGAGGGTGGGGCCAGTGGCCACTCTGAATCTGATTGGCATTCAGCAGCGGGCTGTGGACTGATTGGCTGAGGAGCGGGCCTCTTTTTAGAAGGGTCTGGAGAAGGGGGTGGAGCTTGTGAACGGATCAGTTGAGGTGCTGGGCTCTTATTCGCAGGCTCTCCCTGGGGGGATCGGTCAGGCGGAGGAGGGGGCGGAGCCTTGCCTCGTTTTGGCACAGGGGGCGGAGTGCTGCTGATGCTGAGAAGACTGACTTCTGAGGAAACGCCCGAGTGGGAGGAGCCAGAGTCTAAGGAGGCGGAGCTGACCGATAGAGAGGGTTCAACAGGAGGCACGGAGCTGGGGGCGGGGCTTGTTGAGGAAGCTCTCGTTGGCACTTCCGCGTCTGTAAAGAGAGAGAGAGGTTCAGTCAGTCAGGTGTGTGCAGCGTAACGCGAGCGCGTCTAATACGAGTCGAAACCCACCGATGTGTCGTAACTCCCGATGTTTCTCCGGAGGAGGCGGAGTTACGGGCGCCGCTCTACGAGGCTGAGGAGGAACCTGCGGCAGAGACACATTATCAACACACACACACACACACACACACACGTCAGGCAACACGGCCGCTGTACCTGGTACAGTGCAGGAACACCAGCGCTGCGCTCTGACATCGGCTCGCCGCCCTGGCAGCTGTAGGCTCGGCTCAGGCCGTTGGGCGGCTGCGGCGTGCGGCTCAGCGATACCTCGCTGGAGGACGATGGGATTTTCTGCTTGTGACCGGATGGAGTCGGGCTTCTGCGGGACAGTGTCTCCTTCCTGTGGTGGATCAGCTTCCTGTAAAATATATATCCAATACATCATAATACAACATACTTAATAATAATAATAAATGGATAAATATATAATAAAATAGATTAATGCAATAATAGATAAAAAATAACAAAATAATGTAATAAAATATATATTAAAATATAAAACAAAATAAATAAACAAGAATACAACAATGTAATAAATATATAAGAAATGTATAATGTAAAAATATAATTATTATATAATTATACTAATGTAACAAACACAGTGTGTGTTCAGTGTGTGTGTGTGTGTGTGTGTGAGACTCACTGCAGGACATCTCTCTGCTCCAGGTTGTATTTGCCTGCATTGGTCATGGCCACGTTGTGAATGGCTTCAATGGCTCGATCAATAGACTGCAGCACCTCATCCTGCTCTGGAGACTGAGACGAGACGAGACGAGACGAGACGAGACGAGACGAGACGTTATCATCCACGCAGAGCAGCAGCAGATGACATCAGCTCAATCAGAGACAGATTATCTTCTCATTTCAGAAACATGACAGTGATTGAGATCTTCAGATGTTGTTTTTTTTTTACATATTACTGTGCGTCTCACTGCTGTGACCTCTATATGTGTCACAGTGTGTGTGTGTGTGTGTGAGTATTCCCTACATTATGGGGACCATATGTCCCCACAGGTACAGTAATACTAGTAAATCTTGACATTGTGGGGACATTTTGTTGGAAACAAGCTTATAAATCATACAGAATGATCTTTTTTAAAAATGTGGGGGGGGGGGGGGGGGGGGGGGGGGGGGGCAGAATGTACAGTTTTGTTCAGTAGAAAAACCATTACGCCTATGGAATGACCCCATAAACCATGAAAACACAACATGTGTGTGTGAGTGTGTGTGTGTGTGTGTATAGTGTGTGTATAGTGTGTGTGTGTGTGTGTGTGTATAGTGTGTGTGTGTATAGTGTGTGTATAGTGTGTGTGTGTGTGTGTGTGTATAGTGTGTGTATAGTGTGTGTATAGTGTGTGTATAGTGTGTGTGTGTATAGTGTGTGTGTGTGTGTGTGTGTGTATAGTGTGTGTATAGTGTGTGTATAGTGTGTGTGTGTGTGTGTGTGTGTATAGGGTGACGCAGTAAAACGACTCTCTACCCGCCGGTGTAAACAAGTCGAGCTCTGATTTCTGCAGAATATGCAGAATTTTTTTTTTTTTTTTACAAATTAAAACAAATAAATAAATAAATAAAGTCTTCTATTCATGCATGCATGTTGACAACTTATCCACGTTTAACTGACATCACACCTGAGATATCCTCTATGAACTGTGATGTCGATATATATACAAAATCAATGAATATATAATATATATGTGTGTCTCACCGGTATTTTCTCAATGTATGTCGCGGGGATGTATCCCGTCTCGCCGGTGCTGCAGCGCGTCGCGAGCCACCAATGCGCGCTGCTGCGCTCGAGGATGAGGAAAGACTCTCCCGCGGGGAAGCGCAGCGCGTTCCGCTCCGCCGAGCTGAAGGCGAACAGAGAGCGATACATCATTCAAACGGCCGTTTCCGCCGCACTGACGCGTCCGTCCCGCGTTAATGGCGCAGTCAGAGGAGAGTTACAGACATATTAAGCGTGATCATTATGTGTTCAGAGCATGTGAACGCGCGAGTCGGTGAACCGCAGCCCGTGTCCCGTAAACACGACACCGGGCTCGCGCACTGGCAGTCACGCGCCCCCCAGGAAAAATAATCGTGCTCAGAGTCTGTACAGCTGATTCACATCCATTACAGAGAATATTATCATTGACTTGCTGGAGCTTGAATAACATATGACCTGAAAACCGAAATGTGAATATAAGAGAACACAATAATATCTTCAGGTAAGAAGCGGTTCGATTTTAATCATGTAGAGGCGCAGAACCTGCGGAGGATGTTGACACTGGCAGTGTGCGCCAGTCAAATGTGTCCGTGTGCACGCGAGCGCGTGAGTTCCGCGCGTCATGGCCGCTGCGAGCTGCGCGAGGTTACTGTCACCGGGATGCGTTCACGGGCTGCGGCTCGGTTCGAGGGTTCTTCCTGCTCTGACCCGGTAAACGTGTGGATGCAGATGAGAATGAATGTCCTGATGTGTTTGATGCAGTGAATCACTCTAGTGCACTGTATAGTGTGCACTGTACGGTGAAGAGTTGTACGCTACATTGTCACATGACCTTATTATATAAGTTTTAGTTAGCAGGCTTCTGTCGTTGCTATTTAGGTAATAAAATGCATTTAAATGTTCAAGTCTGTTCAGATAATGATGAATTATTTCAGATTAATTCATTTCATTAGAGATCCGTAGAAGGTCAAGCCAAGCGGGGAGAATCTAGTAAAGCATCCAGAGATTCTGTGGCTCGCTCTCAGTCTCTGGTGCGGATTTGTGCAGGTGAAATCCACAACTGCAAATTTCGCGCTGAGTTCGCAGCAAATCAAGGTGGTAATGATGAGGAAATCAAGCTTCACAAAATGATCCGCTTTCCATTTCCACTCGCTGGTGACCCCTGCTGGTCAGAACAGTGTCACTGTAGCAAAACTCAAGCATGACACCTTTTACAAACCAGCTGCCAATGTTGTAATGAGAAGCGTGATCTGTTAAATGCGACTCGTGTCTCTTGTGCCGCTGCAGAGACGCCGCGGTGCGCAGCCACAGGCTCGGCCCGACCGATGACGAGCTGTACCAGAAGACCACCGTGTCAGTGATGCAGAAGGAGGCGGAGGCCGGCACCATCATCTACAGCTACAGCCCGCGAGGATTCAACGTCAGCGGCAACAGAGTGCTGGGCCCATGTGCCGTGGTGCCGCCGGCCATCCTGCAGTGGAACGTGAGCGCAGATCCACGGCTCGAACCCTCGCGCTTCACGCTCGCCTCCGCTCACGGCACTGTGTTTGTGTTGCAGGTGGGCCGACACACGGACATCACCGTGGAGAGCTTGTCTCTGTTTCACCTGCTGGAGCCGCGCATCGGTGAGCAAATCCTCCAGCGACGCCTGCCGTCTTCAGGGGAAAGTAGCTGCTCAAAAAAGTAGCTAAACGGCGTCGTGTGCCGCCTGTCGTTACTTCATCGCTACATGCAGAATGTGTGATAAAGCTGTTCTGCCAGAACCAAGCGAGTATGAAACGGACTGACTGCATGTTAACCAGCAGAACGAAGAGTCGCTAAATCAGTCACGCCGCGTTTTGTAGTCGGTAGAGAGGAGTGAAAAGTCGCTAATCTAATTGCGGCGTCACTTTCCGTCCTTATTATTACTAACAAATGTTTTTATTCTGAACTGGACACACTTTATTGGTTAGTAGTGTACTTCTGCAGAAGCTAGTACATGTATGTAACCCTAACCCATACTATTATAGTTTTTATTAATATTTACATTTTAGTTCACATTTTGTTGCATATTTGACATTTTTATTCGTTTTTATTTCAGTTATTTTAGTACATCAAGTTCGAGGCCCACACGACTTGTGGGAAAATATATATATATATCGCGGGAACAAGCGAATTAACACTTCATTCCCATGACTTACTAATACATCAGCTCGTCTCACTGATCTTGCTTTAAAGTAAATCGTGCGGACGCTGTAATAATTTGATCTCTCATTTTACTAAATCATGTCCACTTTGTAGTAATTTGTTCCCTTGTTTTAGTTCAAAAAACGAGGGAATGAATAAATTGAACATGGCCACGATTGACCTAAAACAAGAGAACCAATTGATCATGTCGCGTGTGGCGTTTCGTATATTTCAGCCAATGCTTATTTTATTTCAAGCAATGAAATATTTTTAGTGGATTTGGGTTGAGCTAACGGTCGGGCTCCGCTCTGGAAGCTCCTGAGCTCAGTTTCTCACCGCGGTGACGTGACGTTACTCTCCTCCAGCTCCTTCACACTCTCCACACTCACAAAGCTGGAGAAGGGTGAAGGAACACGAGGGCGTTCGCCGCCGGCTGCGTTCACAATGATCTGCCGTCATAAAAGCATTCTGAGACAAGGAGCAAGTGTATTTAAAAACGAGCCTAGTGCAAAACGAAATTCGAGAGCGAAAATCCCAGGATCGATCCAGATTCATGGTGTGGAGAATGGACGTATTGCTCCAGGCCGAGCTAATCTGATGGTGTTCTTGCAGAGGTTCTGGTTTTGGGGACGGGAGCTCGGACGGAACGTCTGGATCCAAACGTGCTGGACTTTCTGAGGAAGAAAGGCATCGCCGTCGAGGTTCAGGACACGGTAAACGCCTCACGTTCTCTTCTCTCTGTAAAGCCACACGTCGGCGCAGGTTCACCATTTGAAAACTGTCTCTTGCAGCCTAACGCATGTGCGACGTTCAACTTCCTGTCCAGCGAGAGGCGATTGGTGGTGGCCGGTTTGATTCCCCCGCCGGCCTCGAGCGCCGTCGAATGACAGCGTCACGGGAAACATGTTTTATGATGTCATTTCCTCATGTGTGTCACATGACCTCTGTAAATGTCTTTATGGCCGATTTCTGCTGATGAATGTATAGTGAATACAGACAGATTAAAGGAATTAAACGTGTGTGTGTCCCAGATTGAGGCTGTTAATCTCTCTGTCCTCTGTGATAACGGGTTAATCTGAGCTCATGTGCGATCAGACACGAACACACACTCGTCGCGCGCACGTCTTTATTAGCACCATCTAGCACACGTCACAGGACACACGGGAAGCAGAAGTTGACCACTGTAGGACTCTGAAGGAAACGCTTCAGTGGCTAAACCTGACAGGGATCATATTCACAAGAAAAGACCTGCACAAACTCAATCCTTTCACTGTGTCTTTCTCTATTTAATGTTGGTGAGATGCTGTCCTTGACAGAATGGATTTGAATGAGCTAAGGCTTCGTCTACATTCATTCAGATACATGTGAAAAAGCATCATTTCCTCTATATTTTTTTCCTCATATCGGATATTTGTCATAGTTTGGACTGTGAAAACAAAGGTACACACATTTAGCCATGTGACGCATACCGTACCCAAAGATTATCTGCGTGTGTTATTCACTGTCAGTGCTGAAGATCAATGTGACTGCGTACAATCTTCACATCATTCCTGCAAAGGTGACAGAAAACGTACTGCGGTCAAACATGAGGCCGATTGTGTTTTAGACCAAACGTGGAAAAGCAATTGAGTCCAAGCAGTAAAATCATGTCAGGGAGCTTTTATTAGCTTTCGTGCAGTTAAATGTTTTAAGAGAAACTTTTGTAAAATGCCTGAAAGTGTGGAAGGATCTCAGATGTTTCCGGATGAACGCTGAAGTCTCGCACATAGATGCGTTTTAGTTTCATTTTTCTGTCACAGCAGGGGGAAGGGATCGTCCACCTAAGATGATCGTTCTGTCATCATGTACCTGCACGACTTTTGTTTTTCAGGAGATATTTTGAAGAACGTTGGGAACCAAACAACAACGAACGACACTGATGACAGAATGATCACGTTGTGCTGAACGATCCCTCGTTCACCCGTCAGAGTCGCTGTCGCCGTCTCTGGGGTTCCTGAAGATGAACTCTGACCCCGTGATACGGCGGTAAAGATCCATGATGTCTTCGGTGTCGGTCTCAAAGTGCGTCGTGGGGTCGTACGATCGAGAGATGAAGATCTAGACCAAAAACACAATGATTAGCAGTCCTGGCTGGTGTCACGTGACACTATAGCGGCGCGATGAATGACTAAAAGATGGCGATCTCGATTCAAACACACACAATCTTATTCCTAAGATTCGGCTCTACACTCAAAAGAATATTTCCGTCTAAACATAAGTTTTATGTAATTTAATTAAATAGCAATTTTCCATCCATTTGGATTACATAGTTTTAACATAAACAAACTAATAAACTTAATGTGATTCATATTTGTCAGTCATACGTAAATGAAAAATGCCCAGGTTAGTGAACACTGTTTAGTGGTCATGTGTGTGCGCACTACTGAGTTAAAGTACCATTGAAGCAGCATCAGAGTTAATGAGATCATGAAGTGATGATTGAGCATTAATGATGAACACCTGCTGTTAACAAGCAGAATCACTGAAGGACAGAGAAACACAAGAAGTGATGATTGAGCATTAATGATGAACACCTGCTGTTAACAAGCAGAATCACTGAAGGACAGAGAAACACAAGAACTACAACTGATGAAATCAACTGAAGATAAAAGACATTTAATCTCTCACTATTACATAAATCTGTTTCATTTACGTATGACTGACAAATATGAATCACATTAAGTTTATTAGTTTGTTTATGTAAAACTAAGTCATCCAAATGGATGGAAATTTGCTATGTAATTAAATTACATAAAACTTTTTTGAGTGTAGGTCTATTAAACCTTTGATCACAGTAGAAGTACGATCACAGCGAACATTCACATCTGCGTACATCAACCAGTCATGTCTAGATAACACAGTTCTGTTATTTCTGTTATTTTATCATTTTATATAGTTTGTATTTCAGATATAAACACTGACGTCTACGGTAGTGATCAAAATAGAGTAAATCACCTTTTGAACATAACTTGATGGTTCAAATAAAGATTGTACTCATTACAGTGTAACTGTTTAAATATGTATTTGTCATTGAATCATTCATTCAACAAATTTGTTCAAAAATGCTGATTGATCCAGTAATGAAACGAGTGACGTCAGCGCAGGACAGACCGATCGGAGAATGAGATCAGCATAGAGTGATTGGAGAGATGGTTCTGCTCAGCGCTGACGCTTCTCCATCAAGCCTAGCTTGAGTTTATTCAACCCCATTTTTTAAATAATTCATTCAAATTAATTAAACATTTTAAATAGACTGCAACACGAACCTCTAGTAAATGACATGCTATTTTGTTTAGTTTACAGTTCAGAATCGAGGGAGAATCGCAATCTTTGTTTGAAACAAAAATAATCATGATTCTCAGGTTATCCAGAATCGTGCCGCTCTGTGACACGACTTTCTTTTTGAGTTTTGAATTGAATGTATCGCTGTGAGGCTGCTTTGAAACAATCTGTCCTGTGTGAAGCGCAGCACACATAAAGCTGACGTTACCTGACTGCGGCGGCCGTCGTCCGTCGGGACCATCAGGTTGCTGACGGACACAAACCTGCGGGACAAAAGCAAGTAAGCGACACGTATGTGCATCACGCCACACTGAGAGGTTTGGTGCTCACTTCTCCATGATGGGCTCCAGCAGGGCCAAACCGGGCTGAACTTCCTTCTCAGGGTTGCTGGTCTCCACCATGGTGCTCACGGCAGCGATGTACTTCCCTTCGGCAGCCACGTTATGAGAGTAGGACACAAGACACACGTAGATATCTGCACACAAACACCACACACACGCTAACGGCACGCCGAAGACGGAGACCACACACAAACCAACACATTCAGGCACTCTCACCTGACTTCCTGTTGAGGTGCGCCTGCGGGATGATGATCTGGCAGGAGTTGGCGTCGTGTGTGTTTTTGATGGGGTGGTTCAGCAGACAGATGACCCGTATGATGCGGCCGGCCTTCTTCACGCGCTCCGGCACATAACTGGGGTCACAGATCAACTGCTTACAGCGGAAGTCCTTCATCGAGATACAAACGCCATCAGATCATCATCATCATCATCACCGTCATCATGACGGGCAGATGAAGGTGCGTTTCTGCTCACCTCCCCCTCGGACCGCACCGCCGCCACACGACCGCCCTCCATCACGATCTCGTCCACGCGTCTGTTCAGCATGTAGCTGTTCCCATAGACGGCACTGAGCCTGTGGAGCGACACACGTCTGTCAGGCTTCAAGTCTGAGCGCTCTGATCTCATGCCATGTCTGAAGCTCAGGTTACCTGATGAATCCCTGTGGCACCTCGCCCAGACCGAACAGCGGGTAGAGAAACGGGCTGAAGTTGTAGCGCGCCAGAGACTCGGAGTACAGCTTGATCCGGTTGATGGTTGTCAGACACGGCTGCTCCAGATAACTGACCGACACACAGTTTCACAGGTCAACAAAATCACACACACACACACACTGAAGTGAGCAACATCTGAGACTCACTTCAAAATACCCAGAAGACATTAGCATAGCATGGACAATGTTATATGTTTCTAATATTGTTCATTATCTCTATATTTTACAGAATCAGTGAACGTGTTGCTAATATTGAATGAGTCTGTAACGTGTATTCTCACTTGTCGTTGATGTGAAGGGCGAGAGCGTGACCTGTGAACTCCATGACATCATCGCCCAGGTCAAAGTGACGGAACACATCCCTCATGGTGGTTCGGCGCGGGTCCATGTCGTGATGCGTCCGCGGATCGTTCTCCTCGAAGTTCAGGATGAAGGACATGAACTTACGGAACCTGCGCTTGTCAAACATCCCCATCAGATCTGAAGAGGAACACCAGGGTTATCATCCTGAACTAAAACTAGAAACATCCACAAGAAACATTTACATTACTTGAAATAAAATATTAAAATACAAAATGTTTTGTTTATGTTGTTGAAGTACTAAAATAACTAAAACAAACACTGAAATAAAAATTCATAAAACTATATAAAAATATACTTTAAAAAAACCAATTAAAAACACAACAAAATGACCAAAACTTGGTAATGGAAAATATAAAATGGAAAAATAAATAAAATCGAATTGGGAATTAATAAAAGTTACCTGAATTCTGTGTCTCAGTCTCAGTGCAGGGAACTTTGTGAAGTTTCCCTCCTTTCAACACAAAACTGCCTTCAACCACCTTGAAGTCCAGATAGCGAGTGACTTCAGTGTAGAGCAGCATCTTCACTAGCTGTCCTGTGATGAAAAGACACATCATCACCATCACCATCATCCTCTCCATCACCATCACCATCATCCTCTCCATCACCATCATCACCATCACCCTCTCCATCACCATCCTCATCACCACCATCATCACCATCTCCATCATCCTCTCCATCACCATCACCATCATCACCATCATCATCACCACCATCATCACCATCTCCATCATCCTCTCCATCACCACCATCATCACCATCTCCATCATTCTCTCCATCACCATCATCACCACCATCACCATCATCATCACCTCCATCACCACCATCATCACCATCTCCATCACTATCATCACCATCATCATCACCACCATCATCACCATCTCCATCATCCTCTCCATCACCACCATCATCACCATCTCCATCATTCTCTCCATCACCATCATCATCACCACCATCATCACCATCTCCATCACCATCATCATCACCATCTCCATCATTCTCTCCATCACCATCACCATCACCATCTCCATCATCATCATCATCATCACCATCATCACCACCATCATCACCATCTCCATCATTCTCTCCATCACCATCACCATCACCATCATCCTCTCCATCACCATCACCATCATCACCTCCATCATCACCACCATCATCACCATCTCCATCATCCTCTCCATCACCATCACCCTCTCCATCACCATCACCACCATCATCATCACCACCATCATCACCATCTCCATCACCATCATCATCACCATAATCATCACCATCTCCATCATTCTCTCCATCACATCACCATCATCATCACCACCACCACCATCATCACCATCTCCATCATCCTCTCCATCACCACCATCATCACCACCATCATCACCATCACCATCATCATCACCATAATCATTACCATCTCCATCATTCTCTCCATCACATCACCATCATCATCATCACCACCACCACATCATCACCATCTCCATCATCCTCTCCATCACCACCATCATCACCATCACCATCATTATCACCACCATCACCACCATCTCCATCATCCTCTCCATCATCTCCATCACATCACCATCACCACCATAACCATCATCCTCTCCATCACCATCATCCTCTCCATCACCATCATCATCATCACCACCATCTCCATCATCCTCTCCATCACTATCATAATCACCATCACCACCATCATTCTCTCCATCACCATCATTCTCTCCATCATCATCATCATCATCATCACCATCACATCATCATTTTCACATCAGCATCAACACACACACACACACACACACACACACACACACACTCACACACACACGCACAACTCTTACCGTTTGCAAGGAGGAATTTAGGAATCAGATCCACATTCCAGTCTTTCCCGCGTCCCATTGATGTAGAAGGAACAGAAACCTGGAACCTCTTATAAAGCTGTACAGAAGATCAAGTCAAGTCAGCTTTATTTCTACAGCGCTTTATACAATACAAATTGTTTCAGAGCAGAGTGTGTGTGAGTGCGTGTATGTGTATGTATGAGTTATGTTTCTTGGCAAGTGTGCTCAGTGCGACCTTCACTAACACCCTCTTTCAACAGAAAAACAAATTTAAGGCGTCTTGGAGACACCCTGTTCCAAACTGTGGCATCTCATTGACTAAGTCAATGTGCAAGCCAGGGCTCGTTGTGACGTGAACATCACAAGGGAGATGGTCGGTGCAGAACACTGCTGGACAGATCATTGCCTCATCTGCTCCATCATATCGATCAAACTCAAGAGGAACAGGAGAGCCTGTTGACAGCCTTGAAGATACTGCCATCCAGCAGTGACTTCAAGCCTCTCTTGGGAAAGCCTCCAACAGGAATACCCTGATGACTCTGAAGGGCACTGGAGTCTGCTCAAGTCTACTGTCCTCGCTACCTGCAAAACATACTTGGGTACAAGTACAAAAAACACCAGGACTGTTTTGATGAGAGTGACACAGCGATAGAACAAGTCATCTCCAAAAAAGGAAAGCCTTTCGTGCCTGGCAAAGTGATGTAACCTCCAAGGCCAAAAGACTGGACCGCTCCAGAGCCAAGGCGGATGTCCAGAGACGGGAGAGGGAGGTAAAGAACTCTTGATGGACTGACAAGGCTCTGGAAATCCAGAGACTGACCAGAGGCTTTTTCAGTGCTACCACAGCCTAACCCCTACAAACCCTAACCCTAACTCCTCAACAGTTACAGCACAACACCAAACACGTCCTCCAGAGTCCCATCAGAGAAGACATGGGGGAACCTACGACTATGACAGAGGTTCAAGATCAGGAGCCAAGCTAGTGAAGCTACTGGTTTATTCAGTTGTTGCACTGATGCCCGATTATTAAATAAATAATTCACTACATTTGTGTCTGTTTGTTATTTTGTTTTACAAAGTTAGAAAAGTAATGTTTCAGTCCAGCCTGAAGTCTTGCACAAAAGAATGGTCCCAGTCTCTTCTACATGGTGACGCATACAGTTTATTTATTGAATAAATACTGAATCCCAGTATCGGAGCATCCCTAGCAGAGAGAAAGCAACGGCTTTACAAGATGAAAAATAAAAAGGCCAAACCGCCACCAAAGATCACCACCATCATGGTGATCATCTCTACAGCCATCTGAACACGAGCCAACAGAGAGGACAGACACACTCGCCTCGAGTGACCGCTGCTGATCTGTGTGTGTGTGAGTGTGTGTGTGTGTGTGAGTTTGTGTGTGTGTTTGTGTGTGTGTGTGTGTGTGTGTGAGAGTGTGTGACGGCTGACCTCCTCCAGAGGTGAAATAGAAGCGCCCTCTCCTCCATAATACGGGTTACAGTCTATATGAAGGACCTTCTTCCCGTTGACTGACATCAGTCCTGATAAAACACATTCCTGCAGGACAGGAGCAGATGATTGAGCAACATCATCATCAACACTACTCAATAACATGAACCAGTCTGATGTTTCTCACCTTCAGTCCAGTTCCCAGAACAATCACATCAAACTCCGGCATTCTGACGCTCGACCGTCTGAAACACACACTTCATCCGTCTGCCTCAGCCGTGTGTGTGAGTGTGTGTGTGTGTGTGCAATTACTTTATTATCCTAAACTCATAATCCTCTCGTCATGTGAGGGTCACTGACACACACACACACACACACACAGCTTTAAGACTCTGCTTCATTTTTAGATTTGAGCTAATTAATTTGAACAATAGTGAGCCCATAAACAATTACACTTTAATTGTAATAAAGCAACGTTTCTCAATATATTATTATTCATAGATGAATTAGAACTCAAAGTCATTTTTTTAATTATAGCTAGTTTTCACAACATTCATTGATTCAAAGAAGCTTCACATAAAATCGTGTTAAAATTAATATCTTAATATCTTCATGCCTTACAGTCGCATTCATCAGATCAGGATGAGAGTTGAGTTTTTGACAGTGCATACACATTTCCCAGCATGCTCTGCGCGAAATTAACTACAACCCCCAGCATGCTCAGCGCCAGAAACTTCCTCGATCTGTTCAACCGGTCGAGTTTTGTGAGTTTCGCTCCTTTTCACGTTGTAAGAGGGTTTTAAAGCGATAGTTTGATCCGAAACAGACGCGCGTAGCTGTTGTTTTCGGACGGTAAAACTTAAATTCGCGATCGCGTTGCTCGGTGTCTCTTCCTGAAACACACAATGACTGATGCAGTAAGTCATTCATCTGTATATGTCTGATTTGTCATTTTGCTCTCCAATATTCAATAGCAGCGCAATCTCCTCAACACTGTTTAACGCTGTCTTCACCTGTCAGTTCTCAGGTGAGCAGCACACGCGCGTTCACGAGCGCAAATCCGAGGGTTTCCTGGAGCGTCTGAGCGCGAGCACCGGCGGCGTGATCGCGGGCCTGTGTCTGTTCGTGCTGTCATTATACGTGCTGTTCACGAATGAGGTGAGAGTCAGTCCGTCCGTCCGTCCGTCAGTCCGTCCGTCAGTGCATCCATCTGTCAATCATCTGTGTGTCTGTAGGGTCGCGCTCTGCGCACGAGCTCGTCTCTGGATGAGGGTCTCTCTCAGGTCGTGTCTCTTCATCCACACCTGATGTTGGACCCTCAGAATAACAATCGCCTGGTTCACCTGACCGGTACCCTGCGGACCGCACAGGTAACAGTGTCATTTTGATGAACAATTTCGACTCTTAAAGGGATAGTTCACCCAAAAAAAGAAAGAAAAAAAGTGTGTGTTCAGCAGAAGAAATAAATACATACAGGGTGAGTAAACGATGACAGAATTTTCATTTTTGCGTGAACTGTCCCTTTAAATCCCAAGAATGACCTTTTTGTCTGTCCTGCTTTCAGTCGAGGCTTGAACGAAACTTCACCAAACATTATTTGTATTAGTTTGAATGTTGGTTTAAAAAGTTTTTTGCGTAGTCACGTAATCACGTAATTAAAATTATGTTATCATTATAAACAGTGCCTTATGTGAAATTGAAATATTTGTATTCAAACCAATTGTTGATTTTAACCTGTAATTTTAACCTCAGTTTGAAAAGCCCTGGTTTACAGCGTTAGTTCAGAGATTCTTCTCCTTGAGAAAAACTGATGTTCTGTATCTGATATATATCCAAATGAATGAATATGGAATCAAAATCAGTACTGAATGGAATCGTGAGCCGGTGAATGAGACTGACGGTTCTGTGTGTCCGTAGCCGCTGTACGACCCAAACTACGGCGTGTCGGTGCAGGCGGTGAAGCTGCAGAGGCGGGTGGAGATGTACCAATGGGTGGAGTACAGCGAGAGCAGGTCGACACACGTCTGTCTGACACACGGCCATCAGCACATTCACTCGCAATCATCAGTCTGATTCACCTCTGATTCACTCGCATTCATCAGTCTGATTCACCTCTGATTCACTCGCATTCATCAGTCTGATTCACCTCTGATTCACTCGCATTCATCAGTCTGATTCACCTCTATTTCACTCACATTCATCAGTCTGATTCACCTCTGATTCACTCACATTCATCAGTCTGATTCACCTCTGATTCACTCACATTCATCAGTCTGATTCACCTCTGATTCACTCGCATTCATCAGTCTGATTCACCTCTGATTCACTCACATTCATCAGTCTGATTCACCTCTATTTCACTCACATTCATCAGTCTGATTCACCTCTGATTCACTCACATTCATCAGTCTGATTCACCTCTGATTCACTCACATTCATCAGTCTGATTCACCTCTGATTCACTCGCATTCATCATCTGATTCACCTCTGATTCACTCGCATTCATCAGTCTGATTCACCTCTGATTCACTCGCATTCATCACACTGATTCACCTCTATTTCACTCACATTCATCAGTCTGATTCACCTCTGATTCACTCGCATTCATCATCTGATTCACCTCTGATTCACTCACATTCATCAGTCTGATTCACCTCTGATTCACTCGCATTCATCAGTCTGATTCACCTCTGATTCACTCGCATTCATCATACTGATTCATAATCAGATTCACTCGCATTCATCACACTGATTCATCATCTGATTCCCTCGCAATCATCAGTCTGATTCACCTCTGATTCACTCGCAATCATCAGTCTGATTCACCTCTGATTCACTCACATTCATCATCTGATTCACCTCTGATTCACTCGCATTCATCATCTGATTCACCTCTGATTCACTCGCATTCATCATCTGATTCACCTCTGATTCACTCACATTCATCAGTCTGATTCACTCGCATTCATCATCTGATTCACCTCTGATTC
>CM074291.1:7500-147500 GCA_037194245.1 Opsariichthys bidens | reverse complement strand
TCTTCTCCAGTAAATGTATCTTGATTTTATGAAAGTTTAGGTATTTGTGCTGGAAAACGAGACCGAAACACTGAGGAAGAACATCATGTTTTGCAGGGAGAGTCTGTGTCTCGTGTGGACTGCAGAAATAAAGGTCAATCTTCTTCGGTTATTTCTAGCATTATTGCCTCTTTAAGATGAATCGCTCATGTTCCTCGATTGTAAGTGAATAAATGTAAAGTGCTGCATGACAAACACAAAACCTCAAAAGTGTCTTATAAAGGCTTTAATACACAAACATACCAAATTCTGCTTATTGTGAAAGACAAAAGAATGAGTTTCAAGTCTGTCCGAGTGTGTGCACTGCACCTTGGTCCGGATCGGTTGCATATTCGAGTGTTTGTGGCTCACAGCGGGTCTGAATGTGGCAAATTCAATCGAAGCATTAAATACTGACATAAACTCAACACTAGATGAACTGATTCAGTTAAAAGGAATAAAATGAACAGTCCGTTTACAGCAGGACGCATTTGTTGCTCTTCTTGCCCTTCCTGGCCTGCAGCGCCGCCCTGGTGGCCATCTCGAACACCTCCCGCACGCCGTCCTTGGTTTTGGCAGAGCACTCCATGTATCCGAAGGCACAGATGCGGTTGGCCATGTCTCGGCCCTCCTCGGCTTTGACGGGCTCCTGCGGGACGGAAGATGCCGAAGCCGTGAGAAAAACACTGTCTGCACCAGGAATCAAACTTCCTCACGGATGGACAGGCAGTGAAAACCCTCTTCAGGGTGTAATGCTGCTGCTCGAGCAAGAACAAGGTCTTGCTTGAATTGGACTTTCTGAAATCCAATTCAGGAAAACCCTTGAAAAACAGCGCTTGAATTACTGAAAGACTTTATACGACGGGTTAATTTAACCAGACTAAGCCTGGTTTCTCCCGAGGTTTTTTTTTCTCCATTTGTTGGAGTTTTGGTCCTTTGGCTTCTTAAGTTGGGGACACTTGCTCGATATTCATCAGTGTTTTTGGTGTCGTTGTATGTGAACTGAGCTGAGCCGGACGATTACGTCACTGTTTTCTGCAGTGCTGATATACATCAATTAACTAGACTAATAACTACTGATATTTGCAACGGAAAGAATCAATAATATATAGAATAAGATGGACAATGACACCATTTTCTTATTAATGTAAAGCTGCTTTGCCACAATTTGCATTGTAAAAAGCGCTATATAAATAAAGATGACTTGACAAGCGAAATGAACGTCTGATATAAATATAGAGTCATTTCTCACTGCTTTGAGTGTGATATTGCTCTGATCTCCAAGTACATGATCCAGCTTTCATTCTTCAGGTCGATTCAAGGGGAAAATCTATTTAAATGAGCTAAACCATAAACTGCAATTTAACCGCCACTTTTAAAGTCCAGAACGCTACTAAAGACATCGTAAAAAAAGCTGAAGAGACCACGATACTTTCTGTGCACAAAAACAAAAAAAATAACTTTATGCAACAGTCTCTTCTGTGTCATTCTCAGACGTTGTTTACGTCCACAGTTCACTGAAACACACACCTGCTTCATCTTGAAGAGCTCGCGGCGCGTGTGTTCGTCGTTTCCGCAGGTCCTTCTTGTTGCCCACCAGAATTATGGGAACGTTGGGGCAGAAATGCTTGACCTCAGGAGTCCATTTCTCAGGAATGTTCTCTGAGGGCCAGAAAGGTCAAAGTTGACATGAAGCCGCAGCACTGAGATCTATACGCGACTCATGCGGCGAGACTCACCCAGGCTGTCGGGGCTGTCGATGGAGAAGCACATGAGGATGACGTCCGTGTCGGGGTAGGACAGCGGCCGCAGCCGATCGTAGTCCTCCTGCCCTGCCGTATCCCACAGCGCCAGCTCCACCTGAAAGAGCCACACGCTCACGCCACCGACACGCGTCACACGACACACATCGAATCGCGCTCCTTACCTGCTTGCCGTCCACCTCGATGTCGGCCACGTAGTTCTCGAAGACGGTGGGCACGTAAACCTCAGGAAACTGGTCTTTGCTGAAGACGATGAGGAGGCAGGTCTTCCCGCACGCGCCGTCCCCGACGATCACCAGCTTCTTCCGGATGGCCGCCATCTCTGAAAACACGGAAGGGTTACTGACCGCGCCTCAAACCTCCTTCATAACGACACTCACGAAACCATCATTACACTCCATCAGCACACCAAAAGAGGGAAAAGAGACATTTACATTTCGCCACGTTGGAATTATAATGTTCTGTCTGGAATCGGTTCAGGTCTGAGATACTGAACTCAAAGGTTCTGTACTCCAAATGTTTTTCTAAAAAAAAACAAACACCGCTTTGAAAACATCACACAATGTAAATGAGTTGTCACAGAATATGTGAATAATTCAATTTTGACAGAAATGTCAGACAGAACCTTATAATTCGAGGAATTATAACAGGATTTATGTGTTTGGCAGATGTTAGGTTACAGAGGATGACATGTTCATATTAATATTATCAGTTCATGCTTTTCCTCCGAAATAAAACTCACGACCTCGGTGTTGTAATCTACGGTTTAAGAAATAGAAATGCCTTTTAATACATTTCATATTAACTACACACACACATATGTATGTGTGTGTCAACAATACAATTATAAATGATATTTTTCATATATAAAGCAGACTATTATTGTAGGAGCACTCGTATATCTGCACCTTGGCTTTACTTTCATGGCAATTAACCTCATTTCCTGGTCAAATATACAAATAGATCAATAGAAATTTGAGCATCTGATGTATGTATAATGTCGTGTTTTTTGTTTAATACAGTAGAAGTGACTGACAGAAATGACAATCAAATAAATATTCTCGTGCAAACTAAAGTCTCAAAACTCATTTTCATTGTGACTGAATTAATATTGTGTAAATGAAACGCGCTGCTGCTCATTTGTTTTCATGAGATTCACCCGCTAAATGCTGAAAATTAAAAATACTGTCATAGAAAAATAATGAACGAGAGAAAATAGTTGATAAAAACAAAGCACCGCTAATTCAATCCTTTCATATGAAAATATGATCAGCACGCAGTTGTGTTTGAATGTTTATATGCTGATATCTGATCAGTTTCGAGCGCTTCTCTCTCTTCAGGTATAAACGCAGATGCTTACAGCGTGAGGGTGAAATATCTAATGATTCTTTCTCATTTACATAAACGTGTTTTTTTATTTAAAAGTTTATATTTATGTTCAGTGTCGCGAAGCTAACAGCTACACAGGCGGAAGTGAGCGACTCTCTCAGTAAAGTCCTTCAAATCATCGAACATTTGAGAGCCGGCGGACTCTCTCTGACACGCGAAGTTTAATAAGAGTCGCTGATCTTTTCTAAAGCTTGAAGAAGGGGGGAAATCTAATTAAACTCGGTCTCACCGTCAGTTTAACTCGGCTCGAGTTTTCCGGGTCGGTTCAGTGCGCGCGCCTGAAGCCAGACACAACCACACAAGATGGCGACTGAACAAACACCTCGTCAAAATACGAGTCCTCAACAGATGCCTCAAAATAAGAGTCCCCACAGTTCAGTTTGCAACAGTTCATTTATTAATGCATCAAGTTTTCACATTCAAACACAGACAGTATATTGTAGAGTTTGTAAGCCACATCTGCAGCACTATTAGCTTCACTAAGACTCAGCTTTGACATTTGGGTGCTTGCTGTCCTCTGCTTGCCGTTCCTGGTTCGAGCTCGCACACACCATCCTTGCTTTGACTTTCTTGTTGGAGGAGATGATGAGGAACGGGCTGAGGGAGGCGTAGCACGAGGAGAAAAACACCCTCATGTCGGCCACCACGGGCGGGACCTGCGCCACCGTCAGCATGTAGATCCAGATGACGTTATCGATGCCGAAAAACACGGCGTACAGAACCACCAGCATCACCACAGTCTTGGCCGCCCGTGTTTCCATAGAGGCGCCCTGCGAGCGGCGGATGCCCCGCACCTTCCTGCTGTGGCGGTGGAGCAGGACCAGGATGTACCCGCTGGAGGCCAGCATCACTCCCACGAACGCGAAGTCACGCACCGACACGGCCACGCCGTTAATCACGTAGGACAGGTTATCACGGAAGTCCACGTGGCAGAAGCCCAGGTTGAGCGTGAACGGGGGGACGGTGCCGTTGCGAGGGGCCACAGAGAAGAACGGCGCGGCGATGCACACGGCCATGTTGATGAACCACAGCGCGGCGAAGGTGGGGACGAGCAGCCGCGGGAGCCGGGCCTTCAGGCGGGACAGCAGCGGCCCGGCCGCAGGTGCGACACTCACCGCCTGGAAGACGCTCAGCATGCAGGTGATGCAGACGGACACAGCGCGCGGGCGATGCGGTAGGTGTAGATGACCACCTTGCAGCCGGCGTCGTCCAGAAGGTTCTTCATGCCGAAGACGGTCATGGTCTGCGGGACGCCGCGCGTCAGCAGCAGCAGCAGGTCGGCGAAGGCCAGGTGGCACAGGATGGCGTCCACAGGCTGCAGCTGCGCCTCGGTCAGCAGAATGTGGGCGTAGGCCAGCAGGACCAGCGTGTTGGCCAGGATCCCCAGGCCCGCCTGCAGGAGGAACGAGACTCCTTTGATGGTGACGCAGAGGTCCATAGAGCTGCTTCAGAGATTCAGAAACACGGCCACTGTGTGAACGTCCGTGAATATAAAGCCTCCGCTGCACCCGTGGGAGCGGCACATCGCTGGAAACACACAAGAAGACACGAAAGAGAAAAAATGTGCAGCTGAGGCGCATCCTAATTACTGCAAGACCAGAAGATGATTCGGAGCTCTCGCTTCTGTCCGTGAAGAGCTGAGGAAACGTGACGCTAACACACAACAACTTCACAAGAACAACACCATCTTCACATGAACCCATGCAGTTCATGTCACCGGTGTTTTTCCACACATTTAACCTTGTGTTTTAATAAATAAGGTTATTGTGACACCAACATTTTACGTACCAGTGAATCTCCATAACTAGTCTAATCAATGTAAAGTTCAAACATTTTCAAAGACAAGTAAACAGTAATAAATTAAGAACAAATAACCAAAAAAGGTTGTGTTAAACTTGTTGTTAAACAGAAAAGTGAATCACAGAAACTGATGTTATTTCTCATTTTGCTAAAATGTTTCACAAACGAAGGAAACTCTGAATCTTATCGTTGTTTGTTTTTCGTTTCATTTTTCTGTGTTTTGTATTTCATTTATTCTCATTTTGTTAACGATTAAGTGGTCAATCTAGTTCCATATTTGTGACAGATCAACTGTATCTTGTTCTGGAGAGCAGCTGTCGTGAAATGTGCTGTAATTGTGTGTCCTGTGAGATCATTAGACAACATGAAGCTCATTAGAGCAGTGTAATGAGGAGGTGTGGGACGTGCAGGTCTGGGCCGGTCTGTTTTCTTCCGACGGGAGTCGTGTTTGTGCTCGATCGCAGCTGAACACTGTAAATGTGTTTAACATTAGACCTGTGTCACCCTGAGGATTCACCTCTGCTAAACCTTCGTGTTCATATTCATTCATTCGTGGAGTAACAGATGCTGTCGTCTTTGGTTTGCTTATGGTGACGTGTATGTAATATTATCCATCTGACTGCGCTGACATCAGATGAGAACAAAACTTGAACCGAATGGGTCTGAATAATGACTCTATTTGCGTCACTGATTCTGTTATTTTCCTTTTCAGTTTTACTGTGAAGTTGCTTTGAAACAACCTGTATTGAATAAAGTGCGATAGAAATAAAGCTGACTGGACTTCTGTTACAGAACATCAAAAATGCTGCAGTATAAAGACCCAAAAGAGCAGAGATGAGAGACTGTGACACACTTTAAGTTTTTAACGTGATATATAAAGCAATGAGTATAAACAAGACAACGGCAGCAAAAATGAGCTAAATTAAAGAACGCAGACAAAGCACAGAAAAAAGGGTGAAGCATTGTTACAGCAGGAACATTAGGCAGATTTGATGACTTAAACCCTCTGATTGTTGTACAGGCCCGTTAATGCAGTCAACTGATGAGCAACTTTCATTGACCTTTGACCTTTGCATCGTTTTACGTTTGCTGTACACTTGGGGACACTTGCTTGATATTCAGCAGTGTTTTTGATATGCCTGCATTGGCGCCGTTGTATGCGAACTGAGCCGAGCCGGACGATTACGTCACTGTTTTCTGCAGTGCTGATATACATAAATTAACTAGACTAATAACTATTGATATTTGGAACGGAATGAATCAATAATATATAGAATAAGCTGCACAATGACACCATTTTCTTATTAATGTAAAGCTGCTTTGCCACAATCTGCATTGTAAAAAGCGCTATATAAATGAAGATGACTTGACTTGACTTGACTGTAGAACGAAGGGCGAGGTTCTCTCAGAGTTACGAACAAACGTACTTCCAGTAATGCTATTAGCGATAACGTTCGTTAACACTAAAACATTATTTATACATCATTCATTTCCTGTAATGTTTTAGCTGGACGTTCATTTAAATTTTTTTTAAACAATTCTACTTATTTCAGAACGTTCAGAGAGTGATGATAAAAAAATGTAACGTTCCTTTAATGTTCACTGTGACGAGCAGGGCGGGCGAGAGCCGTGAGGGAACGGCGCGAGGCCGCTGACGCGAGTGATAATGAGCCTAAGCTGCGCGCTACACCGGTCTCGTGTCTCTCACGGAGGAGCTCCGGAAGCTTAAAAGAGGAGCGATGACAGTGAAGGACGAGAGAGGACCAGGCCTGGACTTTATGTCGTGTTTTATTTATGTTTGTGTGGGCGGCAGTCGCCGTGAGAAACTGCCGCCATTTTACTTTCTTTTTGTTGTTGGTTTATTTGATAATTAAAGTTACGTTGAATTTTCGCCGGTTCCCGCCTCCTTCGTCCTGTACTTAAGAACAGTGTTACATTCACATAACCAAGTTTAAACGTTTTTAAAACATTTCAAAAACTGGAATGTTCAGATAACATTCAGAAATAACCATTTCAAAACATAAAGAGAATGTTTTAGAAAGTTTTTGTGAGCTGGAACTGCCAAAAAAAGGCTTTTCTTATTTAGTATTTTTATCTTGTTTCCGGTCCAAAGGTCTAAAAATTCTTAAATCAAAATGCATTTACCAGATGAGTAAAATGACAAGTACTATGTCTTGTTTTCTGGGGTATTAAATCAAAAGTGAGGTTTTGCTTAAAAAAGTTAAATTATCTGGGGTAAGAAAAATAATGTTAATTCAAACAGAAACAAGATTATTTTTCTTACCCCACTGGCAGATAATTTAGCTTTTTTAAGCAAAAACAACGGTTTGTTTTCCCAGAAAACAAGACACAATTTCTTATGGCATTTTATTACTTTCGAAAATACATCTTAATTTAACTTAGATATTGGAAACAAGACAAAAGTCTTAAGGAAGAAGAGCATTTTCTGCAGTGAATGTTTCCACAGGAGAGTGCTGGATCATGTGTTTCTCTGCGTCTGTGACAGGACCACTCAACTGAACATCATTGACATAATTGAGCTCAGGTCTGAAGTCACTGGACCGTCCCGTTCATGAACGTCCCCACGGCTCCAGCCAGACTATAAAATGGAGGAGATGCAGCAGGGATCTTTCTTGCAGCTGTCTGAAAAGTTCAGAAGAGCAGAGGAGTTTCACTGAATCATCACTCGATCCGTGTCGAGATGAACCCGGACGCTTTGACGCGTGGACTGCTCTTCCTGTCTCTCGCTGTGACGGGCGTCCCAGGAAACGCTGTTGTCATCTGCGCCTTCCTCTCGCTGGCGTATCGCGAGGGGCGTCTCTCGCCCGCCGACGCCATCGTGCTGCATCTGGCATCCGCTAACCTCGCGGTGGTGGCCGTGCGCTGCCTGCTGGAGGTCCTGGCCACCTTCGCAGTCCACAACGTGTTTGACGACACCGGCTGCAAGGCGGTCATCTTCATCTACCGCACGTCCAGGTCTCTGTCCATCTGGCTGACGTTTGTGCTGAGCGCGTATCAGTGCCTGAGCGTGGCTCCGCCGGGCTCGCGCTGGGCCGGCATCCGTGTTCTGCTCGGCCAGTACCTGGGAGCCATTTTCCTGGCGTTATGGCTGATCAACACCTCTATGAGCGCGGCCCCGCTGCTGTTCGCCGTAGGGGCCCGCAACGACTCCAGACTCACACAGAACGCCATCAACGTCGAGTTCTGTTTCCTGAGCTTCCCGTCCAGGCTGTCGCGGGACGCCAACGGCGCAGCCCAGGTGGGGAGAGACGTGGTGCCCATGGTGCTGATGGCGACGGCCAGCCTGGTCCTTCTGGTGTTCCTGCACCGCCACAGCCGGCGGGCCGAGGCTCTGCGGGGCGGAGGGGCGAGGCAGGGCCCGTCCGCGGAGCGGCGCGCGGCCGTCACCGTGGTCACTTTGGTCACGCTGTACGTGCTGTTTTACGGGGTGGACAACGGGCTGTGGGTTTACACGCTGACGGTGCCTCAGACGCTGGGCTCCTCGCTCATCTCAGACCTCAGGATCTTCTTCTCCTCGCTGTATGCCGCTGTCAGTCCTCTCGTGATCATCGTCTCAAACAAGAAAGTGAGCCAAAGAGCCAAAGACGCCCTCGGACGCTGCTCGGGCCGTGACTGATGTTTACTGTGCTGAACGTCTGATGCAAGGGACAGTCATGGAGAGATAAACGTCTAAAGGTGTCAGCGGTCTTTACAGTTTTTCTTTGGCTCAGTTCTCCAATGAGACTTTAATTACTCAAAACAATCATTTTTTCTGAACACTTAGTTTCTTGTTCACATCAGATTTGGATTTCTTACTGATTTAAGCAGTTTGCACGTGTTTTGGCAAATGTGCGAGAGAATAAGTATTTGCACAAGAACTAAATGCACGTCTTGTTGATCAGAACTGATGAGTTGATTCTCAGTGAAACTGTCAAACTCTTCACAACTTCTGAACATTCTTTCATCATGTGAACATCCACATGCAAAATGATCCAATCCGTTATCAAAATCTGTCAGACATGCATGGACAGCAGTCAACATTTGAAGTGGATCAAAACAGTTAATCAAAGTTGTCCTGAGAAGAAGTTTTAGGACTTTGATGAAAGGCTTTGGTCCACTTCAAATGTTAACTACTATATATTCCATGATACCAATGGCATCTGCTGTTGGTAATGCCTGCTGAACTGGCAAATGTCCTGCCATTGGAATGGAGTAGGAATAACAACCTTACCAATAAACAATCCCGTTTGGAAGCATACAGTATAGGTTCTATGGAGTCTTTCCAGCACAATCACTGCCATTTTTGAACATGGAGGAACATCTAAATTACATCTAAGTTACTTGTGGAAGAGTAAGCTCTGTAAGAATGTGTGGTGCTAGGGGAAGACATAATAGAATAAGTAAAATGAACAAGCCACTGTGAATTTTCCGTTTATATGTAACCTTTCTACAAATATGTGCTGTATAATTAAAAATGTTCAGTCCCACTTTATATTAGCTGTCTTTAACTACTATGTACTAACATTCACAGTTTTTCCTCAATCGATTTGACACATTTCTCCAAAGTAATGTAATGTCTCAACAGTTAATAGTGATCTTACTGCGAAATACAGTAATGCACACTATCAAAACTACTTGTGTTGAAGTAAGTGTATTCTCTAATCATTTTAGAACACTTTCAGCTGTAATGTACAAAAACACTAATGAAAATACACGTTTATTGTAACGTTTTTCTAACAGGTTTTGTTATATGGGTCGGGTACAGACAATATTCAACATTGTTTTAGTGTTTGAAAATGAAAAGGATAATGAATGTTTTAATACAAGTTGAAGTTATTCAAATAATTAATATTGAGAAAGATAAATTTTGATTAATAACTTCATGATAAATCAGTGAAATTATATATTTTGAACTGGCAGTTGATTCCAGTTTCCACCCATTCAGGTCACGGACACACATAGAGCTTCAAAAACAGTATTTTTAAATCTTTTAAAAACTGATATAATGCATATTTTTGAGTCATGAAAAATATGTAAACAGTTTTCAGTTGTTACATAACATTTGTTACATGACGGTTGTATACTTAGAGCGCACGACGAAGGAGAATCAGAATAAACAGACTCTAAAGAAATACTCAGGAGACCGTGGAGGAAAAACAACAACATCTTACATGACCGAGAACCGACAGAGACTGAGGGAGAACACGGGTATATACACGGCAAACAAAGGGAATTTAAGAAGATCATTAACAAGACACACCTGAACTGAAAATCAAATCAATTAGTAACTATGACAACAAGAGTGGTGGGAAAAGCTGAACAAATGAGGACAGCGTCCAAAACAGATAGATATTTGACAATTTCAAAGTGTTTAAATTCATTTTTTTTTTTTTTTTACTTTTTTGTCAGGTGGTACAACCAAATATTTGTAAATATATCTACTCACACTTGAAATGAGCTGTTTTGATCAGTATTTGAGAGATATCTACAACCTTTTCAATGATGTATGGAGGTCCTCTGGATGTTGCAGTACAGTATCAGGTTAACGTTATTTGCTTGTTGGTTGATGATAAAATATTTACAGTTGTGCCACCCTGACATTTGAGAATATACAAATTGCCCGGCAAATCTTTTTAAATTATCTCAACGGCTTTAAAACTATAGATATTTATCAAATTTGTTTATATGCACATTCAAACATAACATTGTGCCAAAGTTTCTCCTCTTTAAAAGGTATAATATATAAATTTTTTTATATTAAAATATTCAAAAACCACTTGCACAGTGTTACATATTTCGTTCAGCGGTTTTTTGGTTGTACTTACATCAGCCTAAATGTTTCCAAGAATTCGTAAATTCAGAGAGCGCGCTGTTGTTGTTTCGTTCAAACATTTTGGACCGTGACAAGCAAACTTTGGGACAAAAGGAGAAATAAAACGAGGATCAATATCGGCGTGGCGTTTCCGAGATGGCGAGAGCTTTGAGACAAACTTGACTTGACAGAGACGGGCTCTCGCACAATATTAGATGAGGTAAGCAAATGCAGGAAACATAAGACTGATCGACGTTATGAAGCTCAACACGACGAAGTGTCAGAATGTCATCAGTGTGATCATCTAATGTTGATCTATCTTACTGTTAAGTCTCATTCAGTCAACAAACTAATACTAAACATTACAACTTTCCACACACTCAAATACAGTTTAGTATGACAGTGTAACTGCGTTTCCTCACAGTTTTACAGTTTTTCTCAATTGCTTTGGCACATTTTTCGAAGTAGTCTTAACATTCTCTAAACTGTGAGTGCACAACTGTTTTCTGGAACTTCAGAACTTTATTGCATGTCTGCAAAATGTAGTTACTCACCCAAAACATTTCATTCATGTTTCAAAACCTAGTTATTGCGTCAGTAATTTGGCCAAGGCCACCAAAATATGAAGTATTTTTGTCATCGTGAGCCACGCCGGTCAAAATGTTTAGTTGTTTTTTCACCATGACAGTCAACCATAGAAATTAAGGTTTTATAACAAAAATATGATATTTGTTGAGAAGAGTCAATAGCTCATAGAAAAAAAAGTATATGAACATTTGTATTTATGCAGTACTTTTATTTTTGTACGAATGTATTACATGTACAGTTCAATCTTGCTTGTCCAATTACTGTACATTACCACAAATACACAAAAATAGCAAATAACTACAAAATAACATCCATGACAAAAATGATTCTTGGTGGACATCCTGTTGGTCAGGCCAAAGATTTTCATCAACATCACATCTGATGTTTTCCATTGCCCTGCACCCGGGAAAATCTCCTCGAACGCCTCACCCATCCCCTGCCGTGATCAGCTGGGACGTCCTCATCCAACACACACATCTGATCTTGTGGTCTATGATCATAAACTTTCCACCTCCTGCTGAAAAAGTGTTACATGCATGTATACCAAGTTTTCATAATAGAATGGATCGTTTTGAATGTGATGGCTTACACGATGAAAAATGATTGAGAAGCTGTGAAGAGTTTGACAGTTTAAGTGAGAATCGACTCATCAGTTTTGATCAACAAGCCATATGCAGTTAGTTGTTGTTCAAACTGCAGACAATTGTACTCACAGTTCGCACACATGAGCCAAAGCATTTGCAATTTGCTCAAATCAATAAGAAATTCCAATCTGATGTGAACAAGAAGCTCAGAGATCTGAACGTATTGTTTTGGGGAAAAAAACTTCATTCGAGAATTGAGCAAAAACAGATCGATAGATAGATATAGTCAGATAGACAGATAGATAGATAGATATAGTCAGATAGACAGATAGATAGATAGATATAGTCAGATAGATAGATAGATATAGTCAGATAGTCAGACAGATAGATAGATATAGTCAGATAGACAGATAGATAGATAGATATAGTTAGATAGACAGATAGATAGATATAGTCAGATAGACAGATAGATAGATAGATATAGTCAGATAGACAGACAGATAGATAGATAGATAGATAGATATAGTCAGATAGACAGACAGATAGATAGATAGATAGATATAGTCAGATAGACAGATAGATAGATATAATCAGATAGACAGACAGATAGATAGATAGATATAGTCAGATAGACAGACAGATAGATAGATAGATATAGTCAGATAGACAGACAGATACATATAGTCAGATAGACAGACAGATAGATAGATAGATATAGTCAGATAGACAGACTGATAGATAGATAGATATAGTCAGATAGATAGATAGATATAGTCAGATAGTCAGACAGATAGATAGATAGATATAGTCAGATAGACAGATAGATAGATAGATATAGTTAGATAGACAGATAGATAGATATAGTCAGATAGACAGATAGATAGATAGATAGATAGAGACAGATAGATAGATAGATAGATATAGTTAGATAGACAGATAGATAGATATAGTCAGATAGACAGATAGATAGATAGATATAGTTAGATAGACAGATAGATAGATATAGTCAGATAGACAGATAGATAGATAGATAGATATAGTCAGATAGACAGACAGATAGATAGATAGATATAGTCAGATAGACAGACAGATAGATATAGTCATATAGACAGACAGATAGATAGATGGATATAGTCAGATAGACAGACTGATAGATAGATAGATATAGTCAGATAGACAGACTGATAGATAGATAGATATAGTCAGAGAGACAGACAGATAGATAGATAGATAGATATAGTCAGATAGACAGATAGATAGTCAGATGGACAGACAGATAGATAGATAGATAGATATAGTCAGATAGACAGATAGATATAGTCAGATAGATATAGTCAGATAGACAGACAGATAGATATAGTCAGATAGACAGACAGATAGATAGATTTATATAGTCAGATACACAGACTGATAGATAGATAGATATAGTCAGATAGACAGACAGATACATATAGTCAGATAGACAGACAGATAGATAGATAGATATAGTCAGATAGACAGACTGATAGATAGATAGATATAGTCAGATAGACAGATAGATATAGTCAGATAGACAGATAGATAGATAGATAGATAGATAGATAGATAGATAGATAGATAGTCAGATAGACAGACAGATAGATAGATAGATATAGTCAGATAGACAGATATAGTCAGATAGACAGACAGATAGATAGATAGATATAGTCAGATAGACAGATAGATAGATAGATATAGTCAGATAGACAGACTGATAGATAGATAGATATAGTCAGAGAGACAGACAGATAGATAGATAGATATAGTCAGATAGACAGATAGATAGATAGATAGATAGATAGATAGATATAGTCAGATAGACAGATAGATATAGTCAGATAGACAGATAGATAGATAGATAGATAGATAGTCAGATAGACAGACAGATAAATAGATATAGTCAGATGGACAGATATAGTCAGATAGACAGACAGATAGATAGATATAGTCAGATAGACAGACTGATAGATAGATAGATATAGTCAGAGAGACAGACAGATGGATAGATAGATAGATATAGTCAGATAGACAGATAGATAGATATAGTCAGATAGACAGATAGATAGATATAGTCAGATAGACAGATAGATAGATATAGTCAGAGAGACAGACAGATAGATAGATAGATAGATATAGTCAGATAGACAGACAGATAGATAGATATAGTCAGATAGACAGATAGATAGATATAGTCAGATAGACAGATAGATAGATATAGTCAGATAGACAGACAGATAGATAGATATAGTCAGATAGACAGACAGATAAATAGATATAGTCAGATGGACAGATATAGTCAGATAGACAGACAGATAGATAGATATAGTCAGATAGACAGACTGATAGATAGATAGATATAGTCAGAGAGACAGACAGATGGATAGATAGATAGATATAGTCAGATAGACAGATAGATAGATATAGTCAGATAGACAGATAGATAGATATAGTCAGATAGACAGATAGATAGATATAGTCAGAGAGACAGACAGATAGATAGATAGATAGATATAGTCAGATAGACAGACAGATAGATAGATATAGTCAGATAGACAGATAGATAGATATAGTCAGATAGACAGATAGATAGATATAGTCAGATAGACAGATAGATAGATATAGTCAGATAGACAGACAGATAGATAGATATAGTCAGATAGACAGATAGATAGATAGATAGATATAGTCAGATAGACAGATAGATAGATAGATATAGTCAGATAGACAGACTGATAGATAGATAGATATAGTCAGAGAGACAGACAGATAGATAGATAGATAGATAGATAGATAGATAGATAGATATAGTCAGATAGACAGATAGATAGATATAGTCAGATAGACAGATAGATAGATATAGTCAGATAGACAGATTGATAGATATAGTCAGATAGACAGACAGATAGATAGATAGATATAGTCAGATAGACAGATAGATAGATATAGTCAGATAGACAGATAGATAGATAGATATAGTCAGATAGACAGATAGATATAGTCAGATAGACAGATAGATAGATAGATATAGTCAGATAGACAGATAGATAGATAGATAGATAGATAGATATAGTCAGATAGACAGATAGATAGATATAGTCAGATAGACAGATAGATAGATAGATATAGTCAGATAGACAGACAGATAGATATAGTCAGATACACAGACAGATAGATAGATAGATATAGTCAGATGGACAGACTGATAGATAGATAGATATAGTCAGATAGACAGACTGATAGATAGATAGATATAGTCAGACAGACAGACAGATAGATAGATAGATAGCTGTGAAGAGTTTGACAGTTTAAGTGAGAATCGACTCATCAGTTTTGATCAACAAGCCATATGCAGTTAGTTGTTGTTCAAACTGCAGACAATTGTACTCACAGTTCGCACACATGAGCCAAAGCATTTGCAATTTGCTCAAATCAATAAGAAATTCCAATCTGATGTGAACAAGAAGCTCAGAGATCTGAACGTATTGTTTTGGGGAAAAAAACTTCATTCGAGAATTGAGCAAAAACAGATCGATAGATAGATATAATCAGATAGACAGATAGATAGATAGATATAGTCAGATAGACAGATAGATAGATAGATATAGTCAGATAGATAGATAGATATAGTCAGATAGTCAGACAGATAGATAGATATAGTCAGATAGACAGATAGATAGATAGATATAGTTAGATAGACAGATAGATAGATATAGTCAGATAGACAGATAGATAGATAGATATAGTCAGATAGACAGACAGATAGATAGATAGATAGATAGATATAGTCAGATAGACAGACAGATAGATAGATAGATAGATATAGTCAGATAGACAGATAGATAGATATAATCAGATAGACAGACAGATAGATAGATAGATATAGTCAGATAGACAGACAGATAGATAGATAGATATAGTCAGATAGACAGACAGATACATATAGTCAGATAGACAGACAGATAGATAGATAGATATAGTCAGATAGACAGACTGATAGATAGATAGATATAGTCAGATAGATAGATAGATATAGTCAGATAGTCAGACAGATAGATAGATAGATATAGTCAGATAGACAGATAGATAGATAGATATAGTTAGATAGACAGATAGATAGATATAGTCAGATAGACAGATAGATAGATAGATAGATAGAGACAGATAGATAGATAGATAGATATAGTTAGATAGACAGATAGATAGATATAGTCAGATAGACAGATAGATAGATAGATATAGTTAGATAGACAGATAGATAGATATAGTCAGATAGACAGATAGATAGATAGATAGATATAGTCAGATAGACAGACAGATAGATAGATAGATATAGTCAGATAGACAGACAGATAGATATAGTCATATAGACAGACAGATAGATAGATGGATATAGTCAGATAGACAGACTGATAGATAGATAGATATAGTCAGATAGACAGACTGATAGATAGATAGATATAGTCAGAGAGACAGACAGATAGATAGATAGATAGATATAGTCAGATAGACAGATAGATAGTCAGATGGACAGACAGATAGATAGATAGATAGATATAGTCAGATAGACAGATAGATATAGTCAGATAGATATAGTCAGATAGACAGACAGATAGATATAGTCAGATAGACAGACAGATAGATAGATTTATATAGTCAGATACACAGACTGATAGATAGATAGATATAGTCAGATAGACAGACGGATACATATAGTCAGATAGACAGACAGATAGATAGATAGATATAGTCAGATAGACAGACTGATAGATAGATAGATATAGTCAGATAGACAGATAGATATAGTCAGATAGACAGATAGATAGATAGATAGATAGATAGATAGATAGATAGATAGATAGATAGTCAGATAGACAGACAGATAGATAGATAGATATAGTCAGATAGACAGATATAGTCAGATAGACAGACAGATAGATAGATAGATATAGTAGTCAGATAGACAGATAGATAGATAGATATAGTCAGATAGACAGACTGATAGATAGATAGATATAGTCAGAGAGACAGACAGATAGATAGATATAGTCAGATAGACAGATAGATAGATAGATAGATAGAAAGATAGATAGATATAGTCAGATAGACAGATAGATATAGTCAGATAGACAGATAGATAGATAGATAGATAGATAGATAGATAGTCAGATAGACAGACAGATAAATAGATATAGTCAGATGGACAGATATAGTCAGATAGACAGACAGATAGATAGATATAGTCAGATAGACAGACTGATAGATAGATAGATATAGTCAGAGAGACAGACAGATGGATAGATAGATAGATATAGTCAGATAGACAGATAGATAGATATAGTCAGATAGACAGATAGATAGATATAGTCAGATAGACAGATAGATAGATATAGTCAGAGAGACAGACAGATAGATAGATAGATAGATATAGTCAGATAGACAGACAGATAGATAGATATAGTCAGATAGACAGATAGATAGATATAGTCAGATAGACAGATAGATAGATATAGTCAGATAGACAGATAGATAGATATAGTCAGATAGACAGACAGATAGATAGATATAGTCAGATAGACAGATAGATAGATAGATAGATATAGTCAGATAGACAGATAGATAGATAGATATAGTCAGATAGACAGACTGATAGATAGATAGATATAGTCAGAGAGACAGACAGATAGATAGATAGATAGATAGATAGATAGATATAGTCAGATAGACAGATAGATAGATATAGTCAGATAGACAGATAGATAGATATAGTCAGATAGACAGATTGATAGATATAGTCAGATAGACAGACAGATAGATAGATAGATATAGTCAGATAGACAGATAGATAGATATAGTCAGATAGACAGATAGATAGATAGATATAGTCAGATAGACAGATAGATATAGTCAGATAGACAGATAGATAGATAGATATAGTCAGATAGACAGATAGATAGATAGATAGATAGATAGATATAGTCAGATAGACAGATAGATAGATATAGTCAGATAGACAGATAGATAGATAGATATAGTCAGATAGACAGACAGATAGATATAGTCAGATAGACAGACAGATAGATAGATAGATATAGTCAGATGGACAGACTGATAGATAGATAGATATAGTCAGATAGACAGACTGATAGATAGATAGATATAGTCAGACAGACAGACAGATAGATAGATAGATATAGTCAGATAGACAGACAGATAGATAGATAGATAGATAGATAGATAGATAGATAGATAGATAGATAGATAGATAGATTGTAATGGTCCTCGAGCACTACTTTCATCCTGGCCACCAGGGGTCGCTGTCCGTGAGCTCTCCGTCATTCTCCTCCGGAACTATGGATGGCGCTTGCAGCAGGAACTCTAGCCTCTCCACTCCTGTAGATGGCGCCATTGCCCCAACTATGTTCATTGCTCGTTAGCCCTGATTTCCCACACCTGAAGTTGACCCTTTATAAGTTTGATTGTTCCCTGCTATTGTGTTCAGTCTTGAGCCTGTCTTTCGGAGATTCCTGCTGCCCGTCTTTAAAGTTAAGTGCATCTCTGTTAGCTGTTTTGGACCATTGTGTCTGTTTTTGTTTTCTCTGTTTTATGGAAGCTCGGCTCTCCTATTCATTTGTATTTTGGTACCTTTATTTTACCAGTAAAGATTTCTTTTATTTTCTAACGACTGAAGTCTCCTGGCTCTTCTCTCTTCTGCAATTGGGCTACACAGTGGGGACTTAGCTCAGTGAGTTAACACTCACCTCTAGTGCACCAGCGACCTGGGTTCTATCCCCACCAACGGGCAAACCTTACATCAAGACTGAACCATGGAAGAAAGCCCAGCAGAAGAGTCTGCACCCCCTTCAAATGTTGAACGCATTCTAACTGCGCTTTCAGAACAAGCCACAACCATTCGGCGACATGATCAGGCTCTGGCTGAGATCCTAAACCTTCTGAATCTCCAGTCCCAGGCTGCTTCATCCCGAGAACCCCAACAGTCTTCTGGACTTCTATCCAGATCAATGACACTTCCCTCTGAGCCAAGATTACCAGCCCCAGAGCGATTCGATGGAACTCCTGAGAGGTGCAGAGGGTTTATCACCCAGTGTACATTGGCTTTTCAACTTCAACCCAGCAGTTTTCCTACTGAGAACAGTAAGGTGGCCTATGTTATTACGCTCCTCACAGGCAAGGCACTTGACTGGGCCTCAGCTTTGTGGGATCAGAAGTCGCCTCTTACCATAAACAGTCAACATTTCATTGATGAGATGAAGAGAGTGTTTCAACACCCAGCAAGTAAGGGAGATGTGGATCACCGCCTGTTGAATCTTTCTCAAGGCACACGGAGTGCCGCTGAGTTTGCCATAGAGTTTCGCACTCTCGCGACCGAGAGCGGTTGGGATCAGCGAGCACTAAGAGCAACCTTTCACCATGCTTTGTCCCCCGGGCTTAAGGACGAGTTGGCATTCCGAGAACCTGCTCCTAATCTTGAGTCTCTCATTGACATGGCCATCCGGGTCGACCATCGCCTCAGAGAACGCCAGCTGGAGCGACAGCGGGAGACCAGCTTACGTGAGGCTGCCAGTCCTTTAAGATTGTCTACTCCTGGCGACCTAGAGGAACCTATGCAGCTGGGGGGAACCCGCATATCTCAGGCCGAACGAAATCGAAGGATTAAAGAGAAATGCTGCCTCTACTGTGGCAAGCCAGGACACTTTCGCACTGACTGTCCTGAGCTGTCGGGAAAAGCCAAGTCTCGTCCTGGAGTAGGGAGGCCGGGGCGAGAATAGGAATCATCCCCGGCTCAGCAACCTCAGGTTTGACCATCCACGCCACGATCACCCAGGGCCAGCGACACCATCAAATATGCGCCTTTGTTGATTCAGGTGCCTCCGGGAGTTTCATGGACTTTAAGATGGCTCAGAGTCTCGCTGTTTACCCTGTGAATCTTCAAGACCCCCTAAACATTACCGCAGTCGACGGCAGCCCATTGGGGTCTGGTCGGGTCACTCAGTGCACTCCACCTTTACAGCTACAGGTGGGGGATCACCAGGAGTGGATTCAGTTTTTTTTAATTCATACCCCTAAGCTTCCGATAATCCTTGGTTTTCCTTGGTTGACTGCTCACAACCCTAACATTGACTGGACCAGAGGGGTTGTCAGAGAGTGGGGAACCAACTGCCAGATCTCGAGTACTGCTTTCTGCTGTTCCTCTGAGCCACTTAAGACTTTCCAAGAACCCCTGCAAGACAAACCCAAGAGCAACTTCCTCTCTGTGCTCGACTCCTCCTCCACAGAGGTCATGGCCATTCCAAGAATGGAACCGGTCACCACCAAGTTTCCACATCACTCTCCTGAGCCACCCCAAGTTCCCCCAGAATACACAGACCTCCTAGACGTCTTCAGTAAGGTCCAGGCTTCCACGCTACCTCCCCACAGACCATATGACTGCGCTATTGAACTCATGCCAGGAACTTGTCCACCCCGCGGAAGGCTCTACTCTCTCTCTGGCCCAGAGAGATTGGCTATGGACAAGTACCTTAAAGAAGCCCTGGATAGCGGGTTTGTTCGCCCCTCCACTTCACCGGCAGGAGCCGGTTTCTTCTTTGTTGAAAAGAAGGATGGTAGTCTCCGGCCCTGTATCGATTATCGGGGTTTAAATAGCATCACCATCAAGAATCGTTACCCCCTCCCACTTATGACCACGGCATTCGAGATACTGCAGGGGGCCACTATTTTTACCAAGCTGGACCTTCGAAATGCTTACCATCTGGTCAGGATCCGGGAGGGGGATGAATGGAAGACGGCGTTTAATACCCCAACAGGACACTACGAGTACCAGGTAATGCCATTCGGCCTGGTAAATGCTCCAGCGGTCTTCCAGTCTTTTATTAACGAGGTGCTTAGAGAGATGCTTAATATTTCAGTGTTTGTTTACTTGGATGATATTCTGATATTCTCCCGCAATCTCAAGGAACACATTCAGCATGTCAGACAGGTCCTGGCCCAGCTGTTGAAGCATAAGCTCTTTGTTAAGCTGGAGAAGAGCGAATTCCATGTCCCAGCTGTCTCCTTCCTTGGCTTCTGTGTATCCAAGGGTAGCCTCCAGATGGATCCCGGCAAGATTCGAGCAGTCTTGGATTGGCCCCAACCCACTTCAGTCAAACAGGTACAGCGCTTTCTGGGGTTCTCCAATTTCTATAGGAGGTTTATTAGAAATTTTAGTTCTGTTGCAGAGCCTCTTTCCGCACTGACAAAGAAGTCTAATAGACCATTCAGATGGACCAGCAGAGCAGACCAGGCATTTAACACACTGAAACAACGATTCACGTCCGCCCCCATCCTAATGCTCCCAGACCCAGAGTTGCCTTTTGTGCTGGAGGTGGATGCCTCAGATGTGGGGGTTGGAGCTGTGTTGTCACAGAGGAGTAAGACCAGTCACAAACTCCACCCATGTGCTTTTTTCTCTCGCCGGCTCACCCCTACTCAGAGAAATTATGACATTGGGAACCGGGAGTTGCTGGCCATTAAGATGGCGCTGGAGGAGTGGAGGCACTGGTTGGAGGGGGCCAAACACCCTTTCCTTATCTGGACGGACCATCGGAATCTTACTTACATCCAGACCGCTAAGAGGTTAAACTCACGACAAGCCCGTTGGGCTCTCTATTTTAACCGATTCAATTTCACCCTCTCTTATCGCCCAGGTTCAAAGAATCTCAAGCCAGATGCACTCTCAAGGCAGTTCGAACCACCTGAGGAGTCCGATCCAGAGACCATCCTCCCAACATCCAGGGTGGTAGCCCCTATCCAGTGGGATATAGAGACAGCCATCAGGAGAGGCCAGCAGCAACAACCTGATCCAGGTAACGGCCCAGTAGGGCGCCTCTTCGTTCCTAATCATTTACGCTCTGAGGTCTTGCAGTGGGCGCATGCCTCCCTCCCCTCTGGACATCCAGGGACCACTAGAACGTGCAAGCTGATTCAGAGAAAGTTCTGGTGGCCCAAGTTACAGCAAGATGTTCGGGCCTTCGTCTCTGCCTGCTCTGTGTGTGCACAGAACAAGGAGCCGAGGACTCGTCCTCAAGGATTGCTGCACCCACTACCCATCCCCAGACGTCCCTGGTCTCACATCTCCCTGGATTTCGTCACAGGCTTGCCTCAGTCCCAGGGAAACACGGTAATCCTGGTAGTGGTGGACAGATTTTCCAAGACTTGTCACCTCTTACCCTTATCTAAGCTCCCAACAGCTAGCCAGACTGCAGAAATAATGATGAAACATGTGTTCAGAATCCATGGCTTTCCCCAGGATATGGTTTCTGACCGGGGGCCACAGTTTACATCCCGGTTCTGGAAGGCGTTTGGTCGGCTCATCGGGTCCTCTATCAGCTTGTCCTCTGGCTTCCATCCCCAGTCCAATGGCCAAACGGAGAGGGTAAATCAGGAGATTGAGAAGACACTGAGGTGTCTAGTCACTGACAACCAATCCACTTGGAGCTCTCGACTTATGTGGGCTGAGTTTGCTCACAATACTCTGTACCACTCCTCTTTAGGCATGTCCCCATTTGAGTGTCTTTATGGCTTTCCCCCCCCTTTGTTTCCTGGACAGGAGCCAGAGGTTGAGGTCCCAGCCGCCACACAGCTTGTCCGCCGGTGTCGAAATTCATGGCAGAGGGCTCGTGCTGCCTTACTTAGGGCGGCTCGACAGCAACGGAGGCAGGCTAACAAACGCCGGAGGGTAGGACCCACATATCGCCCAGGACAAAGAGTGTGGCTGTCTACCAGAGATCTTCCCCTACGGGTGGAATCCCGCAAGCTGGCTCCACGATACATCGGTCCCTTTAAGATCCTCCGAAAGATTAATCCGGTTTCCTTTCGACTCTGTCTGCCCAAAACTATGAAGATTCACCCCACATTCCATGTTTCTCGATTAAAACCAGTTGTTTGTTCCACTTTGTCCCCAGCCAGTAAGTCTGCCCCAGCTCCCCGCATGATTGAGGGACGGCCAGCGTACACGGTCCGCAGACTGCTGGATTGCCGCCAAGTACGGGGAAAGGTGCAGTACCTGGTTGACTGGGAGGGGTATGGCCCGGAGGAGCGGACCTGGGTTCCAGCTCGAGATATCTTGGATCCGGCACTCATCTCGGACTTTCGCCAAGCCCGAGGGGACCATCTGGGGAACGTCGGGAGCCGTTCTTAGGGGAGGGGCTCCTGTAATGGTCCTCGAGCACTACTTTCATCCTGGCCACCAGGGGTCGCTGTCCGTGAGCTCTCCGTCATTCTCCTCCGGAACTATGGATGGCGCTTGCAGCAGGAACTCTAGCCTCTCCACTCCTGTAGATGGCGCCATTGCCCCAACTATGTTCATTGCTCGTTAGCCCTGATTTCCCACACCTGAAGTTGACCCTTTATAAGTTTGATTGTTCCCTGCTATTGTGTTCAGTCTTGAGCCTGTCTTTCGGAGATTCCTGCTGCCCGTCTTTAAAGTTAAGTGCATCTCTGTTAGCTGTTTTGGACCATTGTGTCTGTTTTTGTTTTCTCTGTTTTATGGAAGCTCGGCTCTCCTATTCATTTGTATTTTGGTACCTTTATTTTACCAGTAAAGATTTCTTTTATTTTCTAACGACTGAAGTCTCCTGGCTCTTCTCTCTTCTGCAATTGGGCTACACAGTGGGGACTTAGCTCAGTGAGTTAACACTCACCTCTAGTGCACCAGCGACCTGGGTTCTATCCCCACCAACGGGCAAACCTTACATAGATAGTCAGATAGACAGACAGATAGATAGATAGATATAGTCAGATAGACAGACAGATAGATAGATAGATATAGTCAGATAGACAGACTGATAGATAGATATAGTCAGATAGACAGACTGATAGATAGATAGATATAGTCAGATAGACAGATAGATATAGTCAGATAGATATAGTCAGATAGACAGACAGATAGATATAGTCAGATAGACAGACAGATAGATAGATAGATATAGTCAGATAGACAGACTGATAGATAGATAGATATAGTCAGATAGACAGACTGATAGATAGATAGATATAGTCAGATAGATATAGTCAGAGAGACAGACAGATAGATAGATAGATATAGTCAGATAGACAGATAGATAGATAGATAGTCAGATAGACAGACAGATAGATAGATAGATAAATATAGTCAGATAGACAGACTGATAGATAGATAGATATAGTCAGATAGACAGATAGATATAGTCAGATAGATATAGTCAGATAGACAGATAGATAGATAGATAGATATAGTCAGATAGACAGACAGATAGATAGATATAGTCAGATAGACAGACTGATAGATAGATAGATATAGTCAGATAGACAGACTGATAGATAGATAGATATAGTCAGAGAGACAGACAGACAGATAGATAGATAGATATAGTCAGATAGACAGATAGATAGATAGATAGATAGATAGTCAGATAGACAGACAGATAGACAGACAGATAGATAGATAGATATAGTCAGATAGACAGATAGATAGATAGATAGATAGATATAGTCAGATAGACAGATAGATATAGTCAGATAGACAGATAGATAGATAGATAGTCAGATAGACAGACAGATAAATAGATATAGTCAGATGGACAGATATAGTCAGATAGACAGACAGATAGATAGATATAGTCAGATAGACAGACTGATAGATAGATAGATATAGTCAGAGAGACAGACAGATAGATAGATAGATAGATATAGTCAGATAGACAGACAGATAGATAGATATAGTCAGATAGACAGATAGATAGATATAGTCAGATAGACAGATAGATAGATATAGTCAGATAGACAGATAGATAGATATAGTCAGATAGACAGATAGATAGATATAGTCAGAAAGACAGACAGATAGATAGATATAGTCAGATAGACAGATAGATAGATAGATATAGTCAGATAGACAGATAGATAGATAGATATAGTCAGATAGACAGACTGATAGATAGATAGATATAGTCAGAGAGACAGACAGATAGATAGATAGATAGATAGATAGATAGATATAGTCAGATAGACAGATAGATAGATATAGTCAGATAGACAGATAGATAGATATAGTCAGATAGACAGATTGATAGATATAGTCATATAGACAGACAGATAGATAGATAGATATAGTCAGATAGACAGATAGATAGATATAGTCAGATAGACAGACAGATAGATAGATAGATAAATATAGTCAGATAGACAGACTGATAGATAGATAGATATAGTCAGATAGACAGATAGATATAGTCAGATAGATATAGTCAGATAGACAGATAGATAGATAGATAGATATAGTCAGATAGACAGACAGATAGATAGATATAGTCAGATAGACAGACTGATAGATAGATAGATATAGTCAGATAGACAGACTGATAGATAGATAGATATAGTCAGAGAGACAGACAGACAGATAGATAGATAGATATAGTCAGATAGACAGATAGATAGATAGATAGATAGATAGTCAGATAGACAGACAGATAGACAGACAGATAGATAGATAGATATAGTCAGATAGACAGATAGATAGATAGATAGATAGATAGATATAGTCAGATAGACAGATAGATATAGTCAGATAGACAGATAGATAGATAGATAGATAGATAGATAGTCAGATAGACAGACAGATAAATAGATATAGTCAGATGGACAGATATAGTCAGATAGACAGACAGATAGATAGATATAGTCAGATAGACAGACTGATAGATAGATAGATATAGTCAGAGAGACAGACAGATAGATAGATAGATAGATATAGTCAGATAGACAGACAGATAGATAGATATAGTCAGATAGACAGATAGATAGATATAGTCAGATAGACAGATAGATAGATATAGTCAGATAGACAGATAGATAGATATAGTCAGATAGACAGATAGATAGATATAGTCAGAAAGACAGACAGATAGATAGATATAGTCAGATAGACAGATAGATAGATAGATATAGTCAGATAGACAGATAGATAGATAGATATAGTCAGATAGACAGACTGATAGATAGATAGATATAGTCAGAGAGACAGACAGATAGATAGATAGATAGATAGATAGATAGATATAGTCAGATAGACAGATAGATAGATATAGTCAGATAGACAGATAGATAGATATAGTCAGATAGACAGATTGATAGATATAGTCATATAGACAGACAGATAGATAGATAGATATAGTCAGATAGACAGATAGATAGATATAGTCAGATAGACAGATAGATAGATAGATATAGTCAGATAGACAGATAGATATAGTCAGATAGACAGATAGATAGATAGATATAGTCAGATAGACAGATAGATAGATAGATAGATAGATAGATAGATATAGTCAGATAGACAGATAGATAGATATAGTCAGATAGACAGATAGATAGATAGATATAGTCAGATAGACAGACAGATAGATATAGTCAGATAGACAGACAGATAGATAGATAGATATAGTCAGATGGACAGACTGATAGATAGATAGATATAGTCAGATAGACAGACTGATAGATAGATAGATATAGTCAGACAGACAGACAGATAGATAGATAGATATAGTCAGATAGACAGACAGATAGATAGATAGATAGATAGATAGATAGATAGATAGATAGATAGATAGATAGATAGTCAGATAGACAGACAGATAGATAGATAGATATAGTCAGATAGACAGATAGATAGATATAGTCAGATAGACAGATAGATAGATAGATAGATAGATAGATAGATAGATAGATAGATAGATAGATATAGTCAGATAGACAGATAGATAGATATAGTCAGAAAGACAGATAGATAGATAGATAGACAGATAGATAGATATAGTCACATAGACAGATAGATAGATAGATATAGTTAGATAGACAGACAGATAGATAGATAGATATAGTCAGATAGACAGATAGATAGATAGATATAGTCAGAGAGACAGATAGACAGATAGATAGATATAGTCAGATAGACAGATAGATAGATAGATATAGTCAGATAGACAGACAGATAGACAGATAGATATAGTCAGATAGACAGACTGATAGATAGATAGATATAGTCAGATAGACAGACTGATAGATAGATAGATATAGTCAGAGAGACAGACAGATAGATAGATAGATATTGTCAGATAGAGAGATAGATAGATAGATAGATAGATATAGTCAGATAGACAGACAGATAGATAGATAGATATAGTCAGATAGACAGATAGATAGATATAGTCAGATAGACAGATAGATAGATAGATAGATAGATAGATAGATAGATAGATAGATAGATAGATATAGTCAGATAGACAGATAGATAGATATAGTCAGAAAGACAGATAGATAGATAGATAGACAGATAGATAGATATAGTCACATAGACAGATAGATAGATAGATATAGTTAGATAGACAGACAGATAGATAGATAGATATAGTCAGATAGACAGATAGATAGATAGATATAGTCAGAGAGACAGATAGACAGATAGATAGATATAGTCAGATAGACAGATAGATAGATAGATATAGTCAGATAGACAGACAGATAGACAGATAGATATAGTCAGATAGACAGACTGATAGATAGATAGATATAGTCAGATAGACAGACTGATAGATAGATAGATATAGTCAGAGAGACAGACAGATAGATAGATAGATATTGTCAGATAGAGAGATAGATAGATAGATAGATAGATATAGTCAGATAGACAGACTGATAGATAGATAGATATAGTCAGATAGACAGATAGATATAGTCAGATAGATATAGTCAGATAGACAGACAGATAGATATATTCAGATAGACAGACAGATAGATAGATAGATATAGTCAGATAGACAGACTGATAGATAGATATAGTCAGATAGACAGACTGATAGATAGATAGATATAGTCAGATAGATATAGTCAGAGAGACAGACAGATAGATAGATAGATATAGTCAGATAGACAGATAGATAGATAGATAGATAGTCAGATAGACAGACAGATAGATAGATAGATAAATATAGTCAGATAGACAGACTGATAGATAGATAGATATAGTCAGATAGACAGATAGATATAGTCAGATAGATATAGTCAGATAGACAGATAGATAGATAGATAGATATAGTCAGATAGACAGACAGATAGATAGATAGATATAGTCAGATAGACAGACTGATAGATAGATAGATATAGTCAGATAGACAGACTGATAGATAGATAGATATAGTCAGAGAGACAGACAGATAGATAGATAGATAGATATAGTCAGATAGACAGATAGATAGATAGATAGATAGTCAGATAGACAGACAGATAGATAGATAGATAGATAGATAGATATAGTCAGATAGACAGACTGATAGATAGATAGATATAGTCAGATAGACAGATAGATATAGTCAGATAGATATAGTCAGATAGACAGACAGATAGATATAGTCAGATAGACAGACAGATAGATAGATAGATATAGTCAGATAGACAGACAGATACATATAGTCAGATAGACAGACAGATAGTTAGATAGATATAGTCAGATAGACAGACTGATAGATAGATAGATATAGTCAGATAGACAGATAGATATAGTCAGATAGACAGATAGATAGATAGATAGATAGACAGATAGATAGATAGATAGATAGTCAGATAGACAGACAGATAGATAGATAGATATAGTCAGATAGACAGATATAGTCAGATAGACAGACAGATAGATAGATAGATATAGTCAGATAGACAGATATATAGATAGATATAGTCAGATAGACAGACTGATAGATAGATAGATATAGTCAAAGAGACAGACAGATAGATAGATAGATATAGTCAGATAGACAGATAGATAGATAGATAGATAGATAGATAGATAGATAGATAGATAGATAGATATAGTCAGATAGACAGATAGATATAGTCAGATAGACAGATAGATAGATAGATAGTCAGATAGACAGACAGACAGACAGATAAATAGATATAGTCAGATAGACAGATATAGTCAGATAGACAGACAGATAGATAGATAGATATAGTCAGATAGACAGATAGATAGATAGATATAGTCAGATAGACAGACTGATAGATAGATAGATATAGTCAGAGAGACAGACAGATAGATAGATAGATAGATATAGTCAGATAGACAGATAGATAGATAGATATAGTCAGATAGACAGATAGATAGATATAGTCAGATAGACAGATAGATAGATATAGTCAGATAGATAGATAGATATAGTCAGATAGACAGATATAGTCAGATAGACAGATAGATAGATAGATATAGTCAGATAGACAGACTGATAGATAGATAGATATAGTCAGAGAGACAGACAGATAGATAGATAGATAGATATAGTCAGATAGACAGATAGATAGATAGATAGATAGTCAGATAGACAGACAGATAGATAGATAGATAGATAGATAGATAGATAGATAGATAGATAGATGTAGTCAGATAGACAGACTGATAGATAGATAGATATAGTCCGATAGACAGACAGATAGATAGATAGATATAGTCAGAGAGACAGACAGATAGATAGATAGATATAGTCAGATAGACAGATAGATAGATAGATAGATAGTCAGATAGACAGACAGATAGATAGATAGATAGATAGATATAGTCAGATAGACAGACTGATAGATAGATAGATATAGTCAGATAGACAGATAGATATAGTCAGATAGATATAGTCAGTGTAGCGGGGTTCAACCGTAATTCGTGTTGGCAAAGGAAGAGGACAGGGTCGGGTTGGACTGCTGCTGTTTATTCACACCCAAACGTTTACAATAACTCAAATATCATCGTTTCACGCGCTCCTGCGCTCACAATCAAAGTCCACGGGGTCTCTTTCCAGCCGTTCGTTCACTCACATTCACGTTCGTTTCCCGTAGTCGCAGCAGCAGTCCAGCTCTCTCTCCCCGTTTCGCCGTCTGCGCGTCCCTTATAAGCCGTCTCTCCACGCCAATCACTGTAATCAGACGCAGGTGTTCGTTATTTGCGCTTAACCCACTTACTCACCGCACTTCTCCCGATTCGCTCTCCGGTCGCAGACCGCGCTGAACCACGCCTCCCCCGCCACATACCCCCACCGCCCGACTCAGGCCGGGGAACCGTCCGGCCTGCAGCCCCCCCCCCCCCCATTCCTGGAGAGGAAGTCTGCCACAGCCATCTGCGTCCCCGGTCTGTGGACCACCTTGAACTTAAAAGGCTGTAACGCCAGATACCACCGAGTGATCCGCGCGTTGGTATCCTTCATGCGGTGAAGCCACTGCAGGGGGGCATGGTCCGAACAGAGGGTGAACTCCCGCCCCAGGAGATAGTATCTAAGGGTGAGGACCGCCCACCTGATGGCCAAACACTCCTTTTCAATGGTGCTGTATTTAGTCTCTCTCTTCGAGAGCTTACGACTAATATACAGCACCGGGCGCTCCTCTCCCCCCACCTCCTGGGACAGGACCGCGCCCAGCCCCCTGCCCGACGCATCAGTCTGCAACAGAAAAGGGAGAGAAAAATCAGGAGAATGTAAAATGGGTCCGCCACAGAGAGCAGCCTTAACCTGGGTAAACGCCCGCTGACACTGCTCTGACCACTGGACCGGATCTGGTGCTTCCTTTTTAGTTAGATCAGTCAGCGGGCTGGTGAGGTCCGAATAATTAGGTACAAACCTTCTATAATATCCCGCCAGCCCCAGGAACTGTCTAACCTCCTTTTTGGTCTTTGGCCTCGGGCAAGTCGCAACTGCTGCCGTCTTATCAATTTGGGGACGCACTTGCCCGTGACCTAAGTGAAAGCCCAGATACCTGACCTCCACGCGCCCAACCGCACACTTCTTCGGATTCGCCGTGAGCCCAGCCACCCTCAGCGCCCTCAGCACTGCTCTTAAATGCTCCATATGCCGCCGCCAGTCATTACTATAAATGATGATGTCGTCCAAGTACGCGGCGGCATAGGCAGCATGGGGCCGTAGAATACGGTCCATCAGACGCTGAAACGTGGCCGGTGCCCCGAACAATCCGAACGGAAGTGTAACGAATTGGTGCAATCCGAACGGCGTCGTGAAGGCTGTCTTTTCCTTGGATACTGGCGTTAAGGGGATCTGCCAATAGCCTTTCGTTAAATCCAGTGTCGAGTAAAATCGAGCCGTGCCTAGCCGATCAAGCAGTTCGTCAATCCGCGGCATTGGATACGCATCGAATTTTGACACCGCGTTCAGTTTGCGATAGTCCACACAGAACCGAACCGAGCCGTCGGTTTTTGGAACTAAAACTATCGGGCTCGCCCAATTACTGTTGGACTCTTCTATTACCCCCATCTCGAGCATCGCCTCTAATTCTGTCTGAACCACCTTTTTCTTGTGCTCAGGCAGGCGATACGGCCGGCTGCGCACTACCACACCGGGCTCCGTCTCGATATGGTGCTGAATGAGCGCCGTTCGGCCCGGTAGGGGTGAAAACACATCGGCAAACTCCGCCTGCAATTTAACCACGTCAGTGAGCTGTTGGGGCGAAAGATGATCCCCCCCGGGGCCAGGGCGAGAGAATGCGGTTTGACGCTTGCCTCTGGCCCGAGATCATCTTCCTCACTCACTGCCGCCACCAGCATCACTGACTCCGCCTCATTCCATTTTTTAAGGAGGTTGAGGTGATATATTTGACGTGCCCCACTCCTATCTGTCCGAATCACCTCATAATCGAGATCTCCGACTCGCCGTGTAACCTCAAAGGGTCCTTGCCACTTCGCGAGTAATTTAGAGCTCGAGGATGGCAGCAATACAAGTACTTTCTCCCCCGGGTGAATTTACGCAACCTGGATCCCCGGTTGTACAGCCGGCTTTGTTTGTCCTGAGCCTGGAGCAAATTCTCCATAGATAGCCGCCCCAATGTGTGGAGTTTTGCTCTCAGGTCCATGACATATTGAATTTCATTTCGGCTTTGTGAGGGTCCGTCCTCCCAAGTTTCTCTTAGAATGTCCAGCACCCCTCGGGGCTGACGGCCATAGAGCAACTCGAACGGGGAAAACCCCGTGGAGGCTTGGGGGACCTCTCGCACAGCGAACAAAAGGGGATCCAGCCATCTATCCCAATTTTTGGCGTCTTCGTGAACGAACTTACGAATCATGGTTTTCAACGTGCGATTAAACCTTTCCACCAGACCATCTGTTTGTGGGTGGTAGATGCTGGTGCGGATCGATTTAACGCCCAATAATTCATATAGTTCGCGTAATGTACGTGACATAAACGCCGTGCCCTGATCGGTGAGGATCTCTTTAGGGATCCCCACCCGGGAGATTATGCGAAACAGTGCGTCCGCCACACTTTTTGCTGAAATGTTGCGGAGAGCCACTGCTTCCGGGTACCGGGTTGCATAGTCCACCAGGACTAATGCAAACCGATGCCCTCTTGCGGATCGTTCTAACGGCCCGATCAGGTCCATCGCAATCCTTTCAAAGGGGACCTGCATCAAAGGTAGAGGGCGCAATGGCGCTTTTGGTGCGGCCGCTGGATTCACCAGCTGACATTCACGACATGCCGCGCACCACCTGCGAACATTCTCGTGAATGCCTGGCCAAAAAAATCGGGCCGTGAGCCGATTTAGTGTCGACGCTTGTCCTAAATGCCCTGCCATGGGATTACAATGAGCCGCCTGGAAAAGCATTTCCCGACGGCTTTTGGGTACTAACAACTGTGTTGTATCTTCCTTTGTTTGAGTGTCTTGGGTCACTCGATACAACCGATCCTTTATTATAGCAAAATATGGGTAGGAGAGCGGACGTCCCGGCTGGAGAGGCTGACCGTCTATACATTGGACCTGGTTAAACGCGTTCTTCAGCGATTCGTCCTGGGACTGTTCCAGAGGAAAATCATCGCGCTCCGAGAAAATCAGTTTCCCAGGCTCGCTCCTTTCCTCTGGCACAATCTCCCGTGGTCCTAATTCTGCCTCTCCCACCTGGACGCGCGCACCCCCCCTTGCCTTATTTTCCCCCCAAGAAACATCCGTGCACAACTGCCCCAATAATTTATTAAAATCTGGCCAATTCGTTCCCAGAATTAACGGATGTCGGAGATGCGGGTTAACTGCTATCTCGATTTTTTGTTCTCTCCCTCTAAATTTAACCACTGCAGGCATTAAGGGATATTTCACCACATCCCCGTGCACACACCGTACCTGAACCATGCGGCTCGTATCCAATGCCCCGGGTTGAATCAAACTTTGGTGGATCGAGGTCTGGTTACAACCTGAATCCACCAAGGCTTGATAAGTACCCCCCCCAATACTCACAGGTATTTGGTACCAGCCAGCCTGATCGGGGGCAGCCTGCGGGGCATCCGGGACCCGGATCACGGTCCCCACCTCCATCACCGGACACCGATCAACAAAATGATCCGGATCCCCGCAACGCCAGCAGGCCGGCCCAGGCGCCCCCGCCGCCCTAGCGGCGGGAAGTGGGTTAAGAGGTTGGCGTGGAGAGAGGGCGGCGTCCGCCAGCGGTTCCAGGTCGGTAGCGGCCAGCCCCCCCTCCTGGGCGGGATTCGTGGAACCGCCCTGTACTCCTGCCCGTTCCCACCCCGCCCCCGGGGCGGGACTCGCGGTGGGCCTGGCGGGCGGGACCTAGGGAGAGGGACAGGGCGAGAGACAGGAGGAGAGAGAGAGAGAGAGGAAGGAGAAGAAAGAGAGATAGCGGGGAGAGAGTCCCCGACCCCGGAGCACGCCACCATCTGGTCCTCTGCGAGTTGGACGGCCGAGTCCAGCGACGTCGGGCGGTGGCACTGGACCCACTCTGCCGTTTTCCGTGGCAGGCGGGTGATAAACTGCTCCAGCACCACACGGTCGATGATGTCCTCGACGCTGCTTTTCTCGGCCTGCAGCCACTTACGGCAGGAGTCCCGGAGCTGTTGAGCCATCACGAAGGGCCGACCGCACGCACCCAGATCCAGCGAGCGGAAGCGTTGTCGGTGCTGTTCTGGGCTCCGGCCGACCCGCTGCAGGATGGCTCTCTTGAGGTCGTCGAAGACCAGGAGGTTCGGAACCGGCAGTTGATGGGCCGCCAGCTGCGCCTCCCCCGACAGGAGCGGAATGAGTCTTAATGGCCACTGCTCCTTGGGCCACGCCCCGGCCACCGCTGTCCTCTCGAATAGCTCGAGGAAGGCTTCTGGATCGTCCTGTGGCCCCATCTTACTCAGCGGCAAATGTGGAGCCGGGGAAGGGGGAGGGGCTGGCGCGGCCGGAACCTCCCGGTCCATCCAGCTCCGGAACCTCTCGCGGTCCTCCTGCTGCGCCTGGAGCATGACCTGGAACCGGCGCTCCAGGTCCTGACGCATGTCCAGTAACGCCTGGTGTTGTTCCTGATGGAGGGCCGCGAGGGATGTGACGATCTCCGTAAGCGGCGGATTCATGATGGCGGCGGCTTCCTCTTCCTTTATTCCCGGGTTTCGGCACCAGTGTAGCGGGGTTCAACCGTAATTCGTGTTGGCAAAGGAAGAGGACAGGGTCGGGTTGGACTGCTGCTGTTTATTCACACCCAAACGTTTACAATAACTCAAATATCATCGTTTCACGCGCTCCTGCGCTCACAATCAAAGTCCACGGGGTCTCTTTCCAGCCGTTCGTTCACTCACATTCACGTTCGTTTCCCGTAGTCGCAGCAGCAGTCCAGCTCTCTCTCCCCGTTTCGCCGTCTGCGCGTCCCTTATAAGCCGTCTCTCCACGCCAATCACTGTAATCAGACGCAGGTGTTCGTTATTTGCGCTTAACCCACTTACTCACCGCACTTCTCCCGATTCGCTCTCCGGTCGCAGACCGCGCTGAACCACGCCTCCCCCGCCACAGTCAGATAGACAGATAGATAGATAGATAGATATAGTCAGATAGACAGACAGATAGATAGATAGATATAGTCAGATAGACAGACTGATAGATAGATAGATATAGTCAGATAGACAGACTGATAGATAGATAGATATAGTCAGAGAGACAGACAGATAGATAGATAGATAGATATAGTCAGATAGACAGATAGATAGATAGATAGATAGTCAGATAGACAGACAGATAGATAGATAGATAGATAGATAGATAGATAGATAGATAGATAGATAGATATAGTCAGATAGACAGACTGATAGATAGATAGATATAGTCAGATAGACAGATAGATATAGTCAGATAGATATAGTCAGATAGACAGACAGATAGATATAGTCAGATAGACAGACAGATAGATAGATAGATATAGTCAGATAGACAGACAGATACATATAGTCAGATAGACAGACAGATAGATAGATAGATATAGTCAGATAGACAGACTGATAGATAGATAGATATAGTCAGATAGACAGATAGATATAGTCAGATAGACAGATAGATAGATAGATAGATAGATAGACAGATAGATAGATAGATAGATAGTCAGATAGACAGACAGATAGATAGATAGATATAGTCAGATAGACAGATATAGTCAGATAGACAGACAGATAGATAGATAGATATAGTCAGATAGACAGATATATAGATAGATATAGTCAGATAGACAGACTGATAGATAGATAGATATAGTCAAAGAGACAGACAGATAGATAGATAGATATAGTCAGATAGACAGATAGATAGATAGATAGATAGATAGATAGATAGATAGATAGATATAGTCAGATAGACAGATAGATATAGTCAGATAGACAGATAGATAGATAGATAGTCAGATAGACAGACAGACAGACAGATAAATAGATATAGTCAGATAGACAGATATAGTCAGATAGACAGACAGATAGATAGATAGATATAGTCAGATAGACAGATAGATAGATAGATATAGTCAGATAGACAGACTGATAGATAGATAGATATAGTCAGAGAGACAGACAGATAGATAGATAGATAGATATAGTCAGATAGACAGATAGATAGATAGATATAGTCAGATAGACAGATAGATAGATATAGTCAGATAGACAGATAGATAGATATAGTCAGATAGACAGATAGATAGATAGATATAGTCAGATAGACAGATATAGTCAGATAGACAGATAGATAGATAGATATAGTCAGATAGACAGACTGATAGATAGATAGATATAGTCAGAGAGACAGACAGATAGATAGATAGATAGATATAGTCAGATAGACAGATAGATAGATAGATAGATAGTCAGATAGACAGACAGATAGATAGATAGATAGATAGATAGATAGATAGATAGATAGATAGATATAGTCAGATAGACAGACTGATAGATAGATAGATATAGTCCGATAGACAGACAGATAGATAGATAGATATAGTCAGAGAGACAGACAGATAGATAGATAGATATAGTCAGATAGACAGATAGATAGATAGATAGATAGATAGATAGATAGATAGATATAGTCAGATAGACAGATAGATAGATAGATATAGTCAGATAGACAGACAGATAGATATAGTCAGATAGACAGACAGATAGATAGATAGATATAGTCAGATAGACAGACTGATAGATAGATAGATATAGTCAGATAGACAGACAGATAGATAGATAGATATAGTCAGAGAGACAGACAGATAGATAGATAGATATAGTCAGATAGACAGATAGATAGATAGATAGTCAGATAGACAGACAGATAGATAGATAGATAGATAGATAGATAGATATAGTCAGATAGATAGACTGATAGATAGATAGATATAGTCAGATAGACAGATAGATATAGTCAGATAGATATAGTCAGATAGACAGACAGATAGATAGATAGATATAGTCAGATAGACAGACTGATAGATAGATAGATATAGTCAGATAGACAGACAGATACATATAGTCAGATAGACAGACAGATAGATAGATAGATAGATATAGTCAGATAGACAGATAGATAGATAGATAGTCAGATAGACAGACAGACAGACAGATAAATAGATATAGTCAGATAGACAGATATAGTCAGATAGACAGACAGATAGATAGATAGATATAGTCAGATAGACAGATAGATAGATAGATAGATAGATATAGTCAGATAGACAGACTGATAGATAGATAGATATAGTCAGAGAGACAGACAGATAGATAGATAGATAGATATAGTCAGATAGACAGATAGATAGATAGATATAGTCAGATAGACAGATAGATAGATATAGTCAGATAGACAGATAGATAGATATAGTCAGATAGACAGATAGATAGATAGATATAGTCAGATAGACAGATAGATATAGTCAGATAGACAGATAGATAGATAGATAGATAGATAGATATAGTCAGATAGACAGATAGATAGATATAGTCAGATAGACAGATAGATAGATAGATATAGTCAGATAGACAGACAGATAGATATAGTCAGATAGACAGACAGATAGATAGATAAATATAGTCAGATAGACAGACTGATAGATAGATAGATATAGTCAGATAGACAGACTGATAGATAGATAGATATAGTCAGAGAGACAGACAGATAGATAGATAGATATAGTCAGATAGACAGATAGATAGATAGATAGATAGTCAGATAGACAGACAGACAGATAGATAGATAGATAGATAGATAGATAGATAGATAGATAGATAGATAGATATAGTCAGATAGACAGACTGATAGATAGATAGATATAGTCAGATAGACAGATAGATATAGTCAGATAGATATAGTCAGATAGACAGACAGATAGATAGATAGATATAGTCAGATAGACAGACTGATAGATAGATAGATAGATATAGTCAGATAGACAGATAGATAGATAGATATAGTCAGATAGACAGATAGATATAGTCAGATAGACAGATAGATAGATAGATAGTCAGATAGACAGACAGACAGACAGATAAATAGATATAGTCAGATAGACAGATATAGTCAGATAGACAGACAGATAGATAGATAGATATAGTCAGATAGACAGATAGATAGATAGATATAGTCAGATAGACAGACTGATAGATAGATATAGTCAGAGAGACAGACAGATAGATAGATAGATAGATATAGTCAGATAGACAGATAGATAGATATAGTCAGATAGACAGATAGATAGATATAGTCAGATAGACAGATAGATAGATATAGTCAGATAGACAGACAGATAGATAGATAGATATAGTCAGATAGACAGATAGATAGATATAGTCAGATAGACAGATAGATAGATAGATATACTCAGATAGACAGATAGATATAGTCAGATAGACAGATAGATAGATAGATATAGTCAGATAGACAGATAGATAGATAGATAGATAGATAGATATAGTCAGATAGACAGATAGATAGATATAGTCAGATAGACAGATAGATAGATAGATATAGTCAGATAGACAGACAGATAGATAGATAGATATAGTCTGATAGACAGACAGATAGATAGATAGATATAGTCTGATAGACAGATAGACAGATAGATAGATATACTTAGATAGACAGATAGATAGACAGATATAGTCAGATAGACAGATAGATAGATAGATATAGTCAGATAGACAGTTAGATAGATAGATAGATATAGTCAGATAGACAGATAGATAGATAGATATAGTCAGATAGACACAGATAGATAGATAGATATAGTCTGATAGACAGACAGATAGATAGATAGATATAGTCTGATAGACAGATAGATAGATAGATAGATGGATAGATAGATATAGTCAGATAGACAGATAGATAGATAGATAGATAGATAGATAGATAGATAGATATAGTCAGATAGACAGACAGATAGTTAGATAGATATAGTCTGATAGACAGATAGATAGATAGATAGATATAGTCAGATAGACAGATAGATAGATATAGTCAGATAGACAGACAGATAGATAGATAGATATAGTCAGATAGACAGATAGATAGATAGATAGATATAGTCAGATAGACAGACAGATAGATAGATATAGTCAGATAGACAGATAGATAGATAGATAGATATAGTCAGATAGACAGATAGATAGATAGATAGATATAGTCAGATAGACAGACAGATAGATAGATAGATATAGTCAGATAGACAGATAGATAGATAGATATAGTCAGATAGACAGACTGATAGATAGATAGATATAGTCAGATAGATAGATAGATAGATAGATATAGTCAGATAGACAGATAGATAGATAGATAGATATAGTCAGATAGACAGACAGATAGATAGATAGATATAGTCAGATAGACAGATAGATATAGTCAGATAGACAGATAGATAGATAGATAGATATAGTCAGATAGACAGATAGATAGATAGATATAGTCAGATAGACAGATAGATAGATAGATCGATATAGTCAGATAGACAGATAGATAGACGGGTTTCAATGTTGTGAATGTACCTGTATGTGCAGGAATCTGTCAGCAGGTGGCGTCTGTGTCTCAGAAAAACATCAATTAAGCCATTTCTAAAGAATATCTTTGTCAGACTTGTTTCCAAATCATTTTATTTGTACTCCAGATTTTGCATTCTCACAATGAAGTTTTCTGGACATCATAACACGGTTGAATGACATCAGCTGAGACTGCAGCGCGACAGCATCGGTCAGAACGAGGTCTAGTCCACAGACACTATTTCAGGACGTTCCCAGATGCTTTTCTCCATGTGTCATGTTCTTCATTCCACTGAAATCTGATCCATCCCAACAGACTTCGGTGGAATGAAGGGCACAATGCATGGATGGATCCGGCGAGAGGAGCTCCAGTGATCTATGTAAAAAACAACAAGAGTGGAAATGAATAATGACTGAATGAATCAAAAGAAAGACCTGAGTTCTTCTGAGCTGTGTACGCGAGATCAGAGGAGTCTCCTGTACAAGACTTGACGTGCCACGGCTGCAGATACACACACACACACACACACACACACACACACACACACACACACACACTCACACACACACACACACACACACACTCACACACACTCACACACACTCACACACACACACACACACACACTCACACACACACACTCACACACACACACTCACACACACACTCACACACACTCACACACACACACACACACACACACTCACACACACACTCACACACACACTCACACACACACACACACACACTCACACACACTCACACACACACACACACACACACACACACACACACACACACACACACTCACACACACACACACACACACACACTCACACACACTCACACACTCACACACACTCACGCACACTCACACAATCTTCAGCAAACACCCAAACCCTAGAAAACTGCTTTTCTTATTTAAAAAGAAACATTATTTGCTTAATTCATCAATCATTGTATCTAATGAGGACATCTATTCAGCTCATTTACTCTGGATAAATGTTTCCTGGAGCTAAAGCACAATAAACACACCCAAAGATGACAGATCCAGAACATGAAACAAATGTTGGCAGAAATGAAATGTTTTTTTATTACTATTGTTATTTCAGCTAGTTGCTAAGGTAACTTTTCTCATTGTCATTTAATTTAACTTGATGTACTAAAATAACTAAAACTGAAATAAATAAATGAATAAATATATAAAAAGTTAAACAACATTGTCAAGAGTGACGATGAATGAAGTTATCCTCACCTTTCGACTGATGGGTCCAAAGTCAAACAACCTGAACGAATAAAACACGCACAAATGTCAAATCAATAAATAGAAAGGCACTTTATGAAGTTGATAAACATCTGCTGATTGTCGTCAGACAGAGAAGAAAAACTCTCATCCGTTACAGAAAGAGGAAGAAGGAAGCGCTGAGACGAGCTGCTGTGGACTGAGCACAGATACCTGTCACAGGTGCTCGCGTTCAGAGAAGCCCCGCCCTCACAGGAAATCCTGCGCTGCTTCCGAAATCAAATGGTTCCCTACTACACAGTGTGTGAAAAACAGTACGCCAACAGAGGCTTGTTCAACTCGAGGTGGCGCTGCGCAGTTCAGTCATGAACACAGAAGCTGTGGATCGCTCGGTCTGTGCAGCGCCGCCTAAAAGACTAAATCCAAAAACTAGTTACTTTTGGCAGCTGACTTGTTGCCTCACTGCCTCCTCAGGCAATGACTTTGCAGGCAGCGTTTGCACATGAAAGCACCTCATGAAACTGATTTCGGACAGACTTCTGGGGCCACGCAAAGTTTTAATTATTTTCAGCAAAATAGTGCAAACTTTGGTGGTCACTAAGTGAATATTTAATTACTACAATAGCAATTTCTCACTGGATATTACATCAAAAGTGGAAAACTGTGGTCAAAAACATCGTTCTGATGAAGGGATCGCAGGGATCTCAACTCTGGATTCAGACGTACCTTGGGATGCGTCCTCCGAACGCAGCATTTTATTTGAAAATGAGTAAGTGAAAAAGTACCTGGACAACCTACTACTTCCGGGGAATTTCAGAAGTGTGCATTCAATGGACACGTTACTATTCCTACGGACCACGGGACGGGATTTATGAATGGAGGTGAAGCGACGCAACTGGTAAGTCACATGATAATGACATCATGGAAGATGTAGTATGTCCAAATTATATTCATACTACACACATTCATATTATAATGAATGTACTTTTTTAATGGTCATGAAGTTCAAATTCAAAATGCAGTACCTACTCAAACAGTATGTGATTTCAGACGCACTGCTGGTGAAGGATCAAGCCCTGCACCCACATAGACAGTCCCGCCCATCAGTCATCCACAAGCTCCACCCCTCTCAGACATAGCCCCGCCCATCAGAAATCCTGTTGAAGGATCCAGAACAAGCCCCACCCCTCTCAGACATAGCTCCGCCCATCAGAGATCCTGTTGAAGGATCCAGAACAAGCCACACCCCTCTCAGACATAGCCCTGCCCATCAGAGATCCTGTTGAAGGATCCAGAACAAGCCACACCCCTCTCAGACATAGCTCCGCCCATCAGAGATCCTGTTGAAGGATCCAGAACAAGCCCCACCCCTCTCAGACATAGCCCTGCCCATCAGAGATCCTGTTGAAGGATCCATAACAAGCCCCACCCCTCTCAGACATAGCCCTGCCCATCAGAGATCCTGTTGAAGGATCCAGAACAAGCCACACCCCTCTCAGACATAGCTCCGCCCATCAGAGATCCTGTTGAAGGATCCAGAACAAGCCACAACCCTCTCAGACATAGCCCTGCCCATCAGAGATCCTGTTGAAGGATCCAGAACAAGCCACACCCCTCTCAGACATAGCTCCGCCTATCAGAGATCCTGTTGAAGGATCCAGAACAAGCCCCACCCCTCTCAGACATAGCTCCGCCCATCAGAGATCCTGTTGAAGGATCCAGAACAAGCCCCACCCCTCTCAGACATAGCCCTGCCCATCAGAGAACCTGTTGAAGGATCCAGAACAAGCCCCACCCCTCTCAGACATAGCTCCGCCCATCAGAGATCCTGTTGAAGGATCCAGAACAAGCCCCACCCCTCTCAGACATAGCCCTGCCCATCAGAGATCCTGTTGAAGGATCCAGAACAAGCCACACCCCTCTCAGACATAGCCCTGCCCATCAGAGATCCTGTTGAAGGATCCAGAACAAGCCACACCCCTCTCAGACATAGCCCTGCCCATCAGAGATCCTGTTGAAGGATCCAGAACAAGCCACACCCCTCTCAGACATAGCTCCGCCCATCAGAGATCCTGTTGAAGGATCCAGAACAAGCCCCACCCCTCTCAGACATAGCTCCGCCCATCAGAGATCCTGTTGAAGGATCCAGAACAAGCCCCACCCCTCTCAGACATAGCCCTGCCCATCAGAGATCCTGTTGAAGGATCCAGAACAAGCCACACCCCTCTCAGACATAGCCCTGCCCATCAGAGATCCTGTTGAAGGATCCAGAACAAGCCACACCCCTCTCAGACATAGCCCTGCCCATCAGAGATCCTGTTGAAGGATCCAGAACAAGCCACACCCCTCTCAGACATAGCTCCGCCCATCAGAGATCCTGTTGAAGGATCCAGAACAAGCCACACCCCTCTCAGACATAGCTCCGCCCATCAGAGATCCTGTTGAAGGATCCAGAACAAGCCCCACCCCTCTCAGACATAGCCCTGCCCATCAGAGATCCTGTTGAAGGATCCAGAACAAGCCACACCCCTCTCAGACATAGCTCCGCCCATCAGAGATCCTGTTGAAGGATTCAGAACAAGCCCCACCCCTCTCAGACATAGCCCTGCCCATCAGAGATCCTGTTGAAGGATCCAGAACAAGCCCCACCCCTCTCAGACATAGCTCCGCCCATCAGAGATCCTGTTGAAGGATCCAGAACAAGTCCCACCCCTCTCAGACATAGCTCCGCCCATCAGAGATCCTGTTGAAGGATCCAGTACAAGCCCCATCCCTCTCAGACATAGCTCCGCCCATCAGAGATCCTGTTGAAGGATCCAGAACAAGCCACACCCCTCTCAGACATAGCCCTGCCCATCAGAGATCCTGTTGAAGGATCCAGAACAAGCCCCACCCCTCTCAGACATAGCCCCGCCCATCAGAGATCCTGTTGAAGGATCCAGAACAAGCCACACCCCTCTCAGACATAGCCCCGCCCATCAGAGATCCTGTTGAAGGATCCAGAACAAGCCCCACGAGCAAGTCAGCTGCTTGAGAATATGATAACAGGCTTACTCAAACTCACGTGATTGAGGCGCTAACTCGCTGGATCTCAGCGTGATCTTGAGCAGCACAAACACACTAATGAACTCTGATGCTTCATGTTTTGAGGAGCAGCACTGACACACTGCCCTCCTGTCTGGAATGTGATGTCGAGTTCATCCTTAGAACAAGAAAACACATTCATTACAGCTAAAACTTCTAAACTAATAGATAATTAGTATGACAAAGGTAATCAGAAAGAAGCAAAGCCAGTGATTGATTCTCAAGTAAATGATCTTCATTCACATTCACATAATATTTCACAAAAAGAGTGTGCAAACCTCAATATTCCAAGCATACTGGAACATCTGACCTCATGGTCCCTGTTTTACTATTGTGTTTATTATTAATGCTCAGCTGACAGTGTAAAATGGGACAAATTGTGTTCTTGCTTAGTTTTACTGGGGCGTCCGGATACTTTCTGCCATCATTTGTGACGCCATGAGCAGATGTTACAGGGGCAGCTGAACCTCTCAAACAGCTGTTCAGAGACCATAAGCAGAGAGCACGTCTTCCTGGAAATTTCCACAGTATGGTGCAGGAATGTGAGCAGGAATGAACACGCCATCTGAAAATCTGTGCTACCTGCGGTTAAAGGTGGAAGAGAAGCTGCTAAACGGGGAAATAACTCATCAGAATGTGCTTCCAGACCCCCGTGACTCACACCCTGATGAAAAAGCCGAACTTAGGATTCTATTGTAAATCTAAAGCATCTATTTGGAACATATAAATGTAAAGTTCACATGTTGAATCTACAGTTACAACTTTGATAAATGGCCAGCAGCTTCATGCACTTTCAAACATGGTGCTCCTTAATAAAAAATGAATGCAGCTCATAAACAGAATGATTACAGAGTTTCGAGTTTTGTATTTGTGTGTATGACCGTCTTCAGCTTCACACTCTTAAAAGATAAAGATTCGTTCTTTACATCTCTGCTTCCATGAAGACCATTTAACATCCATGGACTCTTTCCATTGTGCAAAAGGTTCTTTATTGTGGAAAAAGAGTTTTAAAATGTTCTTTACTCTCCGAACAGATGGTTGTAACTTGTAATGGTGAAAATATCAAGGTTTGTCCACTCGAATAATTATGTTGAGTGCGAGAGCTCAACGGCTCTAACACAAACCCCACAAACCTGGTGTTTTTACAGGCAGGAACTGATGTTTATCCCATACAGGAGCTAAACCTGGTGATAGATCCATAAAGCAGCTCAAACCCTGGAGTAATGGAGCCGGAAACAGTGACATTAACTCCATCTGCTGGACAACGCAAGGAACAGCAACTGCACTTTTAAGTTAGGCCATTTTTATTTGCATTTATTTCCGTTTATTTTGCTTTTTACAACGCATTAAAAGCAGCAATTCATTCCTTGATGTCTTACAGTTAAAAGCATTTAGCAATGATTCAGTCAGATTTAATGTTTGTTCACACACAGTTTATCTGAGAGATAACAGATAAATGCTGAACAGGATCAATGGCTTTACATGGACAGAAAGAAGCTTATTGGCTGATTTTGATTGGATGCCAGTGAATTTTCGTCGAGGATTGGCTATCCACTGTATCGCAGTTCGTCACAGCTTTTTTCCACAGCTCCTTTTGCTCATATGTACCAAGGAAAACACAATTTTCCTCATCATAACACGATTACGTTACAATACGTACAATGCTTAAGCTTCATTAACTTTTGTTTGACGTCACGGTAATTATTGTTCCTTGTTGAATTTGTTTAAAAACAATAAAATCTAAAATAGCCTACTTGGTGTTTTTTCATTCTCTTTTTTCTTTACATTATTCAACCATTATTCAAATAGTATTAGTATTTCATTTTTTACATTATGGAGTTTTTTTTTATTACAGTGAACTGAAGATTGCGTAGACACGCCCACCTGCTCGCGCCTGTCTGTCACACAAACTAGAATCTCTTCAGACTTCGCGCCTTTTTCTTCTGAGTGGATTTTGCGAGAAAACAGTCACAGAAGAACTAGCTCCAACACACACAAGGATTGCAGTAGTTGAGCTTGTCGAGAGAGTAATCGGGCCTGCTTCCGACAAATCCACATTGAAGTCAGAGACGTGAGGTAAATTTATTTTTATTCCGTTTGCAAAATGGTATCATATGTATGTGACTCCATCTCAGAGAATTCGACGTCTTCGCAATCTTTGTCATGGTCTTTTGTTTTAAATTGAGTTTAGCGTTTTCTAGAGTTTGTGTAAAGTGTCATAACCCAACTGCAGATTCGGTATGGAGGATTTACTCTGCAGCTGATGACCAGTGTCAGTCCACAGGCCATTACAGCTTTTCATTAAAGTTCAAAATCTAAAAATAAATAGTGATGTCTTCATTTATTTGTGATAGAATGAGTTACTGGTAAAGGCCGTGAACCCGTGATGGGTGACCCCTCCAAGTTTCAGCCTGCCATTTGTGAGGATCCTTCTGAGAGAAGAACAGCTGAAACGCGGTTAAGTCTCAAAACGAACGAACGAACAAACAAAAAAGACTAAATTATTTAAAGGGTTTGAGTTCTATGAGGTTTTGTGAATGGTACCTGTGGTGCTCCTCGTCTATTATAGGTGGTTGCTAAGGCGTTGCTAGGTAGTTTAGTGAAAAAGATCTAGTTAAAGGTAAGTAAAATATACATGAAACTCATCACAAACATTAATATGGACAGCTACTAATAACTGATGATGACTAGAAATGTAAGTTTGGTTATCATATTGTCCTTTGATTGAAATTTTATGATCGTAGTTTTTCACTTGTGCTCGAGTTATTGCATTATTCACCTGGAAAAGATTTGTTTTATTGCCATATTTGTTATATTTTGTAAACGAACTGAACAAGTCGAAAATAGCTTAAAATGACCTCTTCCAAGACTAGGCATTAATAATTGAGTGAAAGAACCGGTTGAGTGTCTTCTTGTGAAGGGTGATGTGTGACAGCTAGTGTGCTGCTCTTTAAGTGACTGTTTTCAATTGATGCTTTTACTCTTATTGGTATCATCCTCAACCATCTGAATAACTGAAAGACTCGTGTGATGTTTGCTTCTGTGTCAAGTGGGTTTCTGCACACATTCAGATAGAGATGCTGCGATACAATAATTATTTGACTTGTGGATTTTAGCTGGTCAAATTAGGCATCACAGTATAATAATGTACAGTATGAAAGATGGATAAATGGTCTATAAATGTTCTAAAGGACAAAATACCCTTATTCTTCACTTCTTTTTTTAAGATTTGCCTGTTTTTTGCAGACACTTCTCATGCGGGTACGGTGGAACGCTTTATCGCAGTGATGGATGAGAACACAACAGCAAGAAGATTGCAGGTTTACCTTTATTGTCTAATTGCACACTGACATTTCACAAGAAATGCATATTATATGATGACTTGCTACTGTGTCAGGATGTCGTTCTTCATTCCTCCGCTTCTTTGCTCTGGAAATAAGAACATATCAGAGTCATTATGGGAAGAGCCTCACAGGGATCTTTGAGCAATCAGTTTGTGTTTCTCTGTCCTGCTCCGGCACATCAACCTCCTGCAACGTTTAGATCCATCTCATCAAGGTTTGGAAGTAAACACTGATCTCCAGGAGCAGGACTGAAAGGTTTAATAGATGCATGACAGTAAAACAAGGAAGCTTGACCGAACGATCTGTTCGCTGAGTGGGTTATTTTAGGCACTGAAGCGGCGTGGACGGACGCTTTCTCACGCACATTTTGCACGGATGGATGGAAAGGTGAGCTCAAACTTCTGTTTACATCTAAAATGCTCTTTATTGTCATTAGACGATGCAGCACTTGCAGTGTAAACTGCTTCATTTATTATAATCGTTTCATTTATTTGTCAATAGCGATTTCCAGTCTTGTATGAAGTACTTCAAAGTCATATTGCAGTAAGAGTATAGATATCTTGCCAGAAAATGACTTTGGTAAAATTAATCGTCACTGTTTAGAATATTACTTGAGTAAAAGTTTTAAAGTATGTGATATTTTTTATCTTTGAGTATGAAAGTATTTTTTATTATATTTATTTTTTGATATTAAACATGCTTAAATGCTGAAAGTAAAAGTACAAGTAAATACAAAAGGAGCAGAAAATATTATTTATTACATATTGTTCTATACACAGTTTGAGCCGCAAGATTGTTCAGTTTTAACTCTTTCTTACATTTTGTTTGCTTTGAATAAAAAAGTTTATTGTTAATTTTAAATATAAAAATACTTCTATATTAATTGTATTGATCATTCATGTTAATTCATTGTGCATTGTAACTAAGAGACAACTTTAAAGTTAAAATTAACAATGAACAACACTGTTAACCTTTAATGTTACAAATGGACTCTTTTTGTAAAGTGTTTCCATTTCATATAAATCCAAAAAAATCATGCTTAAAAATGGCCATTTTTACGCACAAAGGGATATTATGTGTATACTTTCACTTGTTATTTGCTTCTATTTTAGAACACTTGATGATTATATTATAAATGTTATAATTATATAATTATAAATAAAAAGATAAAAAAAGAACTGAAATCAAATACATTTCTGATTTATTATGTTTTTCTCGGCTGCATGATTAGGCTACAATTTATATATGCAACTTCGCTGGATAACGAATGTATAAAAGCGAACGCTCTTCTCAGCCTCTCCAGCAACGGACGCAACCCGAAAAATGAAATCGAGCGCGCTTGTGCAGCTCTTGTGTGCACGTGCTTGCTTGCAGTCTGTGTTCTTATGATTTAATTTTTTGGGGACATGTTTTGAAGTAAATGTGTACATTTTATTTAGGAAATGTTGTGGAGAAAAAGTAAAAGTTGACAGAAATATAAAAACTCAAGTAAAGTACAGATTCTCCCCAAAAATACTCAAGTACCGTAACGAAGGATTATTACTTGGTTATATCACAGCTCTGGTGATATCAAAACCGCGCAGCAGTAAACCTGTTGGTAGTGCGTAACGGCCGCAGTGAAACCGAGCTGTTTAATCATTAATTAATGATACTAGTTACAGTGTGCTTCCACACAAATCATGATTAAATACTTAAAATCCTACATTAATTGTTTTAATTATTTATTATATATTATTATATTTAATATATTTTATTATTTCTATCTTCACACCGCTTGTAATAGATATACTTTTTTGTTAAAATGACACATTTGCTTCATTCTGTTCTGGATCTTTAATTATGTTCATGAATTGATTTGTGTTGATTGTAACTTCTTTTTCCATTAGCAGTTATTAAAAAAAAAAGATGGCATGAATTGTTACACATGAACTGCTTCTCTGGATACTCATATAATGTTTTTCATTTCAGCTCACTGGGAATCTGTTCGGAGGAAAAATCCCAGCAAGCAGCAGTTGTAACGGATGCCATCCTGAATATGCTGAATGATCAACACGATCAAGCCTTTGAAAGAACAGGCACTGCAGGAAACACTCTTTCCTCGAGGACACATTTACAAAAATGGAGATGAAGTACCGGGATGCATTCCATAAAGTCAGAAGCAGAAATGTGAATTCGCTCTATCTTTTTTCTAAAGGCATCTTGTTTTATTGTTCTTATTGTGAAAAATACAAATTTGTTGCTTTCAAGTGAAAGAGTAGTGATTGTACAACTTGTTGATCATGTTCAATCATTCATAAAGTTATGTTGGAGCGTTAGGGTGTTCTGCCCATTTATTTTGGTCACATGCTTTGTTTTTTTGTCAGGGAATTATTTTGACATTTACTTATTATTTAAGTTATTTAATCCATTTCTCTTTTCCTGTTTAGATGCTCTCTTTCACTTATGTTTTTAAATAAATCTAATATTTTTTTTCCATGGATAGTTTTGTGTATTTATTTGATTATCGACCGGCGTGATTTATAATTGGGTTTCCACTACCACAACCCAGTTACTTTATTATGGCCTGTTTGGAGTTTTCCGATTTCCCCTAGGCACGGGGCGTTATCGCTACTTCTGTTTTATGTTTCTTGATTTCTGAAGTAAATTTTTTTGTTGATATTTGGACATACATATCCACTAAAGCCTACCTTGGAGTTGCATATCATTACACAAGAGCATGAGTGCAAAATGATGTCTGTCTGCCTCACCAACAAACCACTCAAAGCCAAGTTTGAAACCAAGCCCTGTTCACCCCACATATAACAAACCAGCATCCACCCCACATATAACATGTAGTGTAGTGTATTTTTTATGATAGAATTAATGCAGCGTGAACAATCTGACCTGACAACATAGGCGGTGAAAAAATATGCTATTCACATGTCTAGGATGAAATGGCTGTTTGTAGTTTTCTTTAGCTTTATTTATAATTTATTTACCTACACAAATTCTGCTGCTTAAAAACTGTATAATGTGAAGTTTACATTATAATAAACAAAATACGCTGGCAAAATGAATTTGGTTTCTGATTATTAGAAAATATATTCAAATGTTTTATCAACTGTCAATATTATCATTCATTGCAACCCTAATTCAGTCCATCACAATATTGTGCAATGCTCAGATTTATTTCAGCAAGATTCATATGAATCGGCAAGAAATGTTGTGGGTGGTCATTTATTCTGTCACCGCATTCCATTTTTTTAAATCGCCGAGCTTGCCGGACCTCCTACAAAAGATGAGATTTAACTAAAACAGCAGGTGAGAGACCCTTGACTACAGTCAACTAGTGGGGCTAACTGAACCAACAACACTGCATTATGGTATTATAGGTTTGACTGTTACCTTTCCAGCTTCTCGGCTCTTGGCCCTCAGCTTGTTGACCTGGGACTCGGCGATGTCAGCGCGCTCCTGAGCCTCCTCCAGCTCATGCTGCACCTTCCTGTATCTGGACAGGTGAGTGTTGGCCTGCTCCTCCTGTTACGATTACACAAGATATCCAAACCATTTCATAGCAGTGCATTCATGGCACTGGATGTTTTTGTCAATACTAGAACTTCACGCTCAAGACATTTGACATTAGACTCACAGCTTCTTCAGCCTGGCGCTTGTAGGCCTTCACTTTCAGCTGCAGCTTGTCTACCAGATCCTGCAGTCGGGTCACGTTCTTCTTGTCTTCCTCAGTCTTAGGGTGTAAATATTGTTCATGATTTTAGTTGAATTGTATATTGTAAAAGGTGGTAAATTTCTAATTCCAAAGTAGTGTTACCTGGTAAGTAAGTTCCTTCACTCTTCTCTCGTATTTGCGCACTCCTTTCACAGCGTCTGCACCACGTCTCTGCTCGGCTTCAACTTCAGACTCTAACTCACGTACCTTCAGTAGAGAGTTATTGTTTCAGCTGTCAAATCTCTGCCATGATCAGTACATCTGAGAATGTGTTTTGTTAAGATCCTAAACACTCGAATTTACCCTGGACTCCAGTTTCTGGAGCTGTTTCTTTCCACCCTTCATGGCCAGACTTTCAGCCTCATCCAGACGGTGCTGCAGGTCTTTGACCGTCACCTCCAGGTTCTTCTTCATCCTCTCCAGGTGAGAACTGGTGTCCTGCTCCTTCTTCAGCTCCTCAGCCATCATAGCAGCCTGAAACCGATACCACATGCACATAAACACAATGCAAATAATTGTTTAAATTAGAGTAGAGAAACAGAATGTAATCACTCACATCAGTGATGGCCTTCTTGGCCTTCTCTTCTGCATTTCTGGCCTCCTGGACTGAATCCTCCACCTCACCTTGAACCTGGACAAGATCAGCCTCAAGCTTCTTCTTGGTGTTAATAAGACTTGTATTCTGTGGGATGTAAACAGTTGGTTTAGTGTACATTTATAAGAAAGTTATCATCATGTATCCTGAATTTGTTCCTAGTATTTAGTAATTGTTTGTACTTGTGAGTGCAGCAGTCCCACACGCTCGCTGGCATCAACCAGCTCCTGCTCCGCCACTTTTCGGCCTCTCTCGGTTTGCTCCAGTGCAGCTCTCAGCTCCTCAATCTCTGCTTGCATCAGGTTATTCCTGCGCTCCACCATGGCCACCTGCTCCTTCATGTCCTCCTGTCCTCTGAGAGCATCATCAAGGTGCAGTTGGGCATCCTGTGGCAACAATCTTTCTTTTAGTTGTCATGCTTTGGTTAATTTATATATCATATTCATATTGTCAAGGATTTCATATTTATTGCAATTCCACATTCAACAGAAAGAAACCTTGAGTTGGCCTTGGACGTTCCTGAGCTGTTTCTGGGCCTCAGCAGCCTGGCGGTTAGCGTGACTCAGCTGGATCTCCATCTCATTCAGATCTCCCTCCATTTTCTTTTTGACTCTCAGGGCATCATTTCTGCTCCTGACCTCAGCATCCAGAGTGCTCTGCATGGAATCGATCACTCTTTGGCTGTTCCTCTTGATCTGTTTCTATCTCCTCATCCTTCTCAGAAAGCTTCCTGTCAATCTCACTCTTCACCTGGCTCAGCTCCAGCTGCACACGAAGAATCTTGGACTCTTCATGCTCCAGGGTGCCCTGAAGGATAGTTAAAGTAAGAATTATATCAACCTGGTTGAAAAATAGTGTAATGGTCACCATGTAAGAATAGTAGTTTTTCATGGTTTTTGATTTAAGAATTTTAAGTAACAATACTTCAGCTTCTTCAAGTGCAGTCTGGATCTCTGATTTCTCAGACTCCACTGTCTTCTTTGCCTTTTCCAGTTCATGAATCGTCTTTCCAGTCTCTCCAAGTTGTTCAGTGAGTTCAGAAATCTCCTCTAAATGATTTAAAAAGCAGAATTGTAAATATTTGTTTGTGCATGTTTTGTTTTTTTAGTCCTTGGTGTACAAATAAAAGTTGCATTACGTTGCAGATTCTTGTTCTCCCTCTTCAGGGTCTCAAGTTGGTCAAGAGCTTCCTCATAGGAGTTCTTCATTTTGAAAAGCTCAGTGCTGAGAGAACGAGCTTCTTTCTGAGCACCTTCTAGTTCAGCCTGACTTTCCTCATACTTCTGTTTCCACTCCGCTAGCACCTGATGATGAAAGAAATGTAATCATTGTTAACTCGTAAAGTCCATTATTCAAGGTTTAGGTTCATAGGTAATCCATGTCTTTCTTACCTTGTCAAAGTTTCTCTGCTTCTTGTCAAGGTTGGCTGCCAATGCATTTGCCCTCTCCACATCAATCATGAGATCCTCTACTTCACCCTGCAGTCTCTGTTTGGTCTTTTCCAGAGAAGCACACTTGGAGTTCACTGCCTCAATAGATTCTTCAGCATCCTGTAGACGCTGGGCCAGCTTTTTCCTGAGGAAAGTGATTTGAAATTGAAAAACCTCATCAATATTTTTCATATCAAATGTTTTCCGAATGATGTATTTACTTGGATTCCTCAAGCTCCTCAGTGCGTTGGATGGCATCAGTCTCATATTTGGTTCTCCACTGAGCCACCTCACTGTTGGCCTTAGACATTCCACGCTGGAGTTCAGCTTTGGCCTCCTGCTCTTCCTCATACTGCTCTCTGAGCAAATCACAGTCATGGCGGGCAGACTGAACTGCATGGGCCAGAGCGTTCTTGGCCTTGTAGTCAAAAGGTTTCATTTTATTGTAGACAGTTATGTTCATTGCTGTTGATGGTATTTGGTAACAGAAAATGTATGCATTTTTGTAGATACACACCTTAATCTCTTCTTCGATATGTCTTTTGAGTTCCTCAATCTGCTGAGTGTAAGCTTGTTTGCCTCTTGTCAATTGAGAAACAAGAGCTTCTTTCTCCTCCAATTGACGCCCAAATTCCCTAGTATGAGACAATGTGTAATTTATGTGTTCACAAGAGCTGTATGATGTCAGTATTGACTTCTTGCATCACAGGTTTTTGCACAGTTCTATAATTGGGTTCATGGTATATTTAAATGTGTGTGAGGAATATTCAGCCCATTGACATACCATTTTCAGTTTGCAGCCTTGCCTTCTGTGCATTTAAGTCATTAAGTTGGCGTAGAAACTCATCATTTTTGGTTTTTAGCTCACTTGCTTGGTCTTCTAATGTCCGGCACATCTTTTCAAGGTTTGCCTACATTAATTAAAAACAAGTTTTAAATCTTTGACTATTTAAATCTTGAAGTATTTGTGCTTTGTTCCTCTGGCAGTTATTTATTTTTCATGCTTCTAAAGTTAAAGTAGTAAACTAAAAATAAATCTTCACTTGAAGTTCCCAATAGTATACCTTTGCTTTAGCCACAGCCTCCATGTTGCTTGTCAAGTCGTCAATCTCCATCTTGTATTCACTCTTCTCCTTCTCCAGCTTCTGCTTGACCCGCTGGAGGTTGTCGATCTGTTCTCCGAGCTCAGCCACAGTGTCTGCTTGCTTCTTCCGGAGAGCTGCGGCCGTAGCTTCATGCTGCAAGGTGGACTCTTCCAGATCACGACGCAACTTCTGGAATTCAGCTTCACGCTTCTTGTTCATCTCAATCTGGGCAGAAGTGGCACCACCAGCTTCCTCAAGCCTCTCACTGATCTCTTCAAGTTCCCTGGAGAGATCAGCTCTCTGCTTCTCCACTTTAGCTCGAGCAGCTCGCTCGGCCTCGATTTCCTCTTCTAACTCCTCGATACGGGCCTAAAAGAAGAACAAAAAATGAATAATTCAATGATATTTCCCAGCTGTGCATCTATTTCATATAATACATAGAAACGAGTTAGTGTTACCTGCAGTTCTTTGATCTTCTTCTGAAGCTGTGCTCCCACAGACTGTTCATCCTCAATCTTGCTGAGAAACTGACTAATCTCGAAGTCTTTCCTGTATTTAAAATACTGTTTTGTAAAATGTGTAAAATACTTATTTTGTGTAATTGTGTGAATACTAATGTCCACTCACTTTTTGATCTTCTCATCTGATTGCTGTTTGTTATTTTCCAGGTCCATTATGGACTCCTGGGCCAGTTTCAGATCACCCTCAAGCTTCCTCTTGGCTCTCTCAAGGTCCATACGGAGCTTCTTCTCTTGCTCCAGTGAGCCCTCAAGCTATTTTTACAGAAACCAGAGCATTTAATTCTTGTATAGAGATACAAAATATTCCCATTGATTCATGTTCGTGTGGTTTGAGTCCTATCTCACAGGTAGGTCTTTCAGAGTCGCCTGGGGAGGGGAGGTATCCAAACCTCATGAACTGATCACTGGGGTTCCTCAGGGTTCAGTTCTTGGTCCCCTCCTATTCTCCATTTACATACATGACTGTGTCCCATCATACAGGCACATGGTTTCTCCTACCACTGCTATGCTGATGACACACAACTCTACCTGTCCTTCCAACCAGATTATTCCACAGCAGCTGCAAGGATCTCAAGCTGTCTGGCGGACATCTCGACGTGGATGGAAGAACACCACCTGCAGCTCAACCTGGCAAAGACTGAGCTCTTAGTCTTCCCTGCCACTCCAACTCTACAACACGACATCAACATAACATACAGCTTGGTACAACCACCATTACCCCATCAAAGTTGGCCAGAAATCTTCGATGACCAACTGACCTTCAGAGACCACATCTCAAAGACGGCGCGGTCATGCAGATTTGCACTTCACAACATCAGGAAAATCCGTCCCTTCCTGACTGAGCACGCAACACAACTTCTTGTCCAGGCCCTGGTCATTTCAAGACTTGATTACGGCAATGCTCTTCTGGCTGGACTGCCGTCAAGTGCAATCAAATCTCTTCAAATGATCCAGAACGCTGCTGCACGTCTAGTCTTCAACAAGCCTAAGAGAGCCCATGTCACGCCCCTCTTCATCTCTCTGCACTGGCTACCCCTCGCTGCTCGCATCAAGTTCAAGACGCTGATGCTTGCTTACAGATCCACCACAGGCTCTGCACCTCCTACCTCCACACACTGCTACAATGCTACATTCCCCCCTGAAGACTGCGATCACTAAAGGAACGAAGGCTTGTGGTACCGTCACAGAAAGGCACAAAATCACTCTCCAGACCATTCTTGTTCACTGCTGGTGGAATGATCTCCCTACTTTCATCAGGAACACAGAATCCCTGGCAATATTCAAGAGACAGCTGAAAACTCATCTCTTCCGTGAAAAAAAACAACAACCCTATCCTTCCTGTGTCTATTTGCCAATTCTTGAAAAATCGCTTGTTTGTATTCCTCACTTGTAAGTCACGTTGGATAAAAGAGTGCTAAATGTAAATGTAAATGTTCTTATTCTCATGCCAAATATCTTACATCATCCACTTGCTGCTCAAGCTTTGTCTTGGATTTAGTCAGAGTGTTGACTTTGTCTTCCTCTGCCTGAAGGTCATCAAGAGTCTGCTGGTGTGCCTCTTGGAGGGCTTTCTTCTCTTTGGTCAGCTTGGCAATGCTCTCATCCTGAGAGGCCATCTCCTCCGTCAGGTTTTTTACCTAAATGGAAACATTTTTTCCTGGTTTCTTTCTCAAGATCCTTAAAAATCAACAGTGTGAAGAACATGTGAAAGATGATTGACCTTATTTTCTGTTGCATGTTTCTCCTTCTCCACTTTGGCCAAGGTGAGCTCCAGGTCATCGATGTCTTTCTTCAGTTCAGAGCATTCGTCCTCCAGTTTCCTCTTCTTGGCAGTGAGTTCAGCATTGATTTCCTCCTCATCCTCCAGTCTCTCTGTTGTCTCTTTGAGTTTGGCCTCAAGCTGGATCTTGCTTTTGATGAGACCTTCACATCTCTCCTCAGCATCAGAGAGGTTTTCGTTTTCCTATTTATTAATATAGATGTAGTTAAGACTTGTTATGGCCATAGCTGTAGGATTCATTTTGCCCCATAAGAACTGAAATACTCACAGCTGCTACTTGCAGTTGAAGGTCATTTTTCTCTTGAAGAAGTGACACCATTTTCTCCTCAAGCTCCTTCTTTTTAGCTAATGCTTTTGTTAGATCCTCCTTCATTTTCTCATAGTTTTCTTTCATGGCTGCCATTTCTTTCTCAGTCTCTGCGCTCTTCAGAAGAGGCTTGATCTTGAAGTACAGCTTCATCCATGGCCAATGTTTCACATTCATGAATGAGCGGATGTTGTATTGGATGGAATAAATTGACTCTCTGTGAGAGGGAGTTACTGGTTTTAGTTTAACAAAAATATTCAATTTTATTAATTTATTGTTTGTATTATTTATTTTAAATGAAATAATGCATATTTCACTCACCTCCTCTCCATCATTTTCACAAACTCCGTCCTCATGACATATCCCCGGCACAAAGCCTGAGTCATGGTAACAAGCTCTGCTAGTTTCTCATCTCTCATCTCCTCAAGAGTACCCAACAGACCAGCTTTGAAGAACACCTACAAGAACATATAATGATGTTACTGGTATGCTATGGAAGCCATTCTCCTTTACTGTAGATGTGAGCTTATCCATTTGTTGTGCCACTCACCTTGGTGTGTCCAAACTTGTATTGGGTATGGTCAACATCAATAGAGCCTAGAAGTTTCTCTGAAGCCTTTTTGTTGTCAATGAACTGTCCCTCAGGGATGACGCTAGCATTTAATACTTTGTATCTAGAGGACATTCAGGGGAGAGTCGTGCTATCATGAAAAATATTCACAAGATGGTGAAGATTATGTGGTGCATCATCTCTAAAAAGGTTTGCAAAAAGGTGTCTTTACCTCTGCTTGAAGTCACCATAGAGGATTCTGCTGGGGAAACCCTTCCTGCAGATTCTGATGCCCTCTAGCACACCATTACACCTGAGCTGGTGGATAACCAGGAAGTTCTCCATCAGACCTGAAATAAACATGTTCTTAAGGTTCCAGAGATATTTTCAAAACTTTTGAGTTCAGGGATCAAGTTTACCTGGAGTCTTGGACTCATTAGGAATCAAGCAGCGCACAAAGTGAGGGTGAGTGCTCCTCAGGTTAGTCATCAGCTTACCCAAGTTCTCCTGTGGAAATTTCTGTCATTAGTCCAATCTATAATGGTGTATAAGTTCACATTCAGCATTAAAATAATCAGTTTTACCCTAAAAAGTGCAGACACCGTCTGGAAGGAACCACCTTTCTTCTTGCCTTTCTTTCCTCCTGCCTCAGCTGTTTTATGTCAATCAAAAAAAAATGTTTGTCTTTGTTGCTTTCCATTTAACCCTTTCAATAAATCACAATTAGATAAAGCCTTATTACATCATAACACAGGAATTGAGGAAATGCAAATGGTCGTACCTTCAGAACCTCCATGAGAGGCATACAGGAAGGCCAACACCTTGAGCGATGATTTTTGGTAGAGTTGCACAACAGAGTCGTTCAGTGGATCCTTGTTCTTGTCCAACCAGCCATTAATGTTGTAGTCCACAGTGCCGGCGTAGTGGACCAGAGAGAAGTGGGCCTCTGCCTTACCTTTGGCAGGCTTGGGCTTCTGGAAAGCTGCAGTTTTGCCCAGATGCTGATCATGCAACTTGTTTTTGAAGCTTGTGTCTGTAGCCTTGGGGAACATGCACTCCTCTTCAAGGATGGAGAAGATGCCCATTGGCTGTTGAAGACATTCATGTTCAAGCACAGGCCCAAAATGAATAATCATTTAATAATCAATTTGCAGAATATCCTCTTACCTTCTCAATGAGCTCAATGCAGGCAGCCAAGTCCATACCAAAGTCAATGAACTCCCATTCAATGCCTTCTTTCTTGTACTCCTCTTGCTCCAGAACAAACATGTGGTGGTTGAAGAACTGTTGCAGTTTCTCATTTGTGAAGTTGATGCAAAGCTGCTCCAAGCTGTTGAACTGATAATTAAACAGAGACAAGTTCTTACTACTGACTGATATCTTTTATATCCTGATTGTAATAGAGATAACCGATGCTCACATCAAAGATCTCAAATCCAGCAATGTCCAGCACACCAATGAAGAACTGTCTAGGCTGCTTTGTGTCCAACATCTCATTGATACGGACGACCATCCACAAGAACATTTTCTCATAGACAGACTTGCTGAGCGCAGAGACCGCATTGTTCACCTGAGAAATTCAAAGGTTGTGTAGATCATATTATTACACTTTTACTTCTCAAGACAACTATGAATGTCTGTGAGATATTTCTATCTATATTCATCTATGGAGTAGAGTATATAAGTGATCACCTGTGGTACTGTCTGGCCTTTGGTCACCATCTCATTTCCGACCTTCACTCTGGGGTAACACAGAGCTTTCAGCATGTCAGCGGAGTTGAGGCCCATGAGGTAGGCTATTTTATCAGCCACTGTGGAAGAAGGGTTATGCATTATTTTCACTAATGAACTAATGTTCAAAAACTAATGTAGAAATGTGCTAATTGTACGTCAAGGCAAGTCACCTCTATTATATAGTGCTTTTTACAATGCAGATTGTGTCAAAGCAGCTTTACAGTGATAGCTGACTAATAATTTTGGCTACATAGCAGCTCTAGAAGAAAATCTTGTCATTGTCCAGCCTAAGTAAATTCAGTATTGATTCATTCCTTTGTAAAAATCAATAGTAGTTAATTTATCTATACGTCAGCTCTTTAGAAAACAGTGATTTCATCATCCAGCTCAGTTCAGTTCGCATACAGTGGTGTAAATGCAGGCAGATCAAAAACATTGTTGAATATCAATGGCTTGATAGGGTACGTCTTACCCTCAGTGCCATCAGGCTCGGCCTGCTCCTCTCTCTGCTTCTGTTTGAACTTCATGCTCCCATGATGCATCACAGCACCTGTCAGCTTGTAGATGCTGATTTTCTCATCAGCAGTGAAGCCCAGAATGTCAATGGCAGTCTGTTCATACAGTGACCAAATTAATCAAACATTATTTCTTAGCAAGTATGTATGTCATGCAGTAATCATTTTATGCTGGTGTTTTTCTGATGTTTGTTTGCTCATATATATTGCACAGGATCTGAAAATACTACTACTAAAACTAATGGTAATTCAGTTGTCCACATACATCTGTGGCAATGAACTCCTCAACATCATTGATACTCTTGACAGTGATTTCACCCTGGCTGATCATTGGATAGTCGTAAGGGTTGGTGGTAATGAGCAGGGCCTCTGTAAAGAATTGATGTGCAGTATGTTAACAGTGTTCTCAAACATGGAAATAAATGAAGCGCACAGTACTGTAGATTTCTCACCGAGCAGCTCTGGCTTGTGTCCGGTCATGAGCTGGTAGAAGATGTGGTAGCTCCTCTCAGCAGACAGCTGGAATGTTACTCTTGACTTTTCCAGCAGATCTTCAAAAAACAAAACAAAACAAAAAACCCCCCCACATTTTTGCATCCATATTAATCATTTATATTTTGGCTTAAAACAATGTTGACTCACAAGTTTCAATATCAGCTGAGGCCAGTTTTCCAGTGGTCCCAAAGTGAATCCTGATGAATTTGCCCTAAGCAGATTGAAATATTTTGAACAGTTTATAATTTCCCAGCTTTGGACTGTTAACTGAATTTGTACAATTCATTTAATCTGGCCACAGCAACTTACAAAACGAGAGGAGTTGTCATTCCTCACAGTCTTGGCATTTCCATAAGCCTCCAGCAGAGGGTTGGCTGCTATGATTTGATCCTCTAGAGACCCCTGTGCGTAGTTAAGTAATTTCATCAGAATAATTCTTTCACTGTACTTTGAATGGTATTTGATTGTTTAGTCACCTGCATTTTACCAGCAGCAGGTTCTGTCTTCTTTCCGCCAGCCACAGCGATTGTCGCAAAGTACTGGATGACACGTTTGGTGTTGACAGTCTTTCCTGCACCAGATTCTCCACTGGACATGGAGTGTGTGTGTTAAAGATGAAAAAGAGCATGTTTCAGAGTGTTATAATTCATGTGATATGTTGGCTTATATGTAAGTGCTTCTTTAAAATCCATAAATGTCAGACACTACATTAACATGCGCACCAGAATCTGTTTAAGACACGAAACATGTACATGCATCATGCTGTCAGTAAACGGCTTTTCCCCACACCTGTCTATCCTAGCACGTCAATAAGAACGACACTTGTACATTTACATGACCACGTTACCCACATTCTCCTGCAGAAAAGCCAGGCGTTAAACTGCTTTTTCTCAATAGCTTAATCTGTGTTAGCATTTATATGATGATTCTTATACAACTTTAATCATAGCCTACTTACGTAATCAGGATAGACTGATTCTCCCTGTCTGAAACACATTTACTGTTATTTTAAGTTATTTTGAAACCACTAAACAGATTGTATGTGTTTTTATATATATCATATGCAACAAAATATATACCACTACATAAATTACCCATGAGATCCATTACGTGAAAAGAGTCCATTAAACAAAATAATAATAGGTGTATTAAACAAAATATAAGAAGGCTCAAGTTTAGCACAAGTTCATTGGATCGCAAAACCGATTGAAAATTGATATCCCCACTTACCAGTGAGCATGAACTGGTAGGCGTTGTCAGAGATGGAGAAGATGTGAGGCGGAGCTTCAATCCTCTTTTTTCCTCTGTATCCAGCCACAACGACTGAATCGTACACTGGGAGCCACTTGTAGGGATTGACAGTGACGCAAAACAAGCCAGAGTAGGTCTGAAAAGGAGACGGTTTTATCGTTTTACAATGCTGCCGCCCCATCCCAGGAATAAAATCTGATTTGCTTAGACTTACGTAGATCATCCATGCTGCGTATCGCTCTTTGAGGTTATACAGCACAGTAGGCTCATTGAGGTGGGTCATCATGGCCATGTCCTCAATTTTGTCAAACTTGGGAGGATTCATGGGGAAGATTTCACCTTCTTTTACCGTGACGGTCTATAAAGTTTTCAACATGGATGAGACATTTATTACAAACACAATATTTGTTTCACCTGGCAAGTGGTTTTACAGTCCGCAGTATCATGTTGATCTGTTTTTACAGAAGATCAACACATTTCCTAATTCTACTTACTTTCCCACACAGTGTTTTGACAGTAGCTTTGCCTCCTTCTCTACTAACAAGAACACCCTTCAGGTACATCTCGTCCGGCACGGTCACAAAGAATGCCGTTTTGGCATCAAAGGGGGTGTTCTGAGCCTCGATTCTCTCTCTTTCTGGCTTACGGAGGTAAATGGCCGCTGGGCCGAAACACTCCATTTCACCATCTCCCATGATTGCGGTTCACTGTGGGAAGTGGCGAGAAGATAATGTGCAGAGGGATTTATACTTTCATTACTTCTAAATATTACACAAATGCAAGTGGAGTAAAACGTATGAATTCCTATGAATGTGGAGCGCAGTGATGCTGCCCCATGTGAGTGTTTCTGAGCTTCTGTGTTCTAAAGCAGTTTTAATTATCCTGAGTGACTCTCTTTACTCAAATTCAACAATTAAAACCATTTGGAACTCTATTCAACCAACTGTTTGCTTAAGAACTGAGATGGGATCTCTTATTTTCTTTGCTTCTAAAATGAAAACCAATGATTGTAAGTATGCATATATTTTGTTTATTAATCACAATCGCAATACCTGCTGTCCTGTCCAGAGAGAATGTGTCTGAGGTAGGAGATGCTAAGAGAAAGGCAAAAAAAACTTGAGTTTGAATATGTGCTAACTTTTTAAAAGCATTAGCCATTAAATCTCTAAATAGACATTTAATCTCTAAATCTCAGAACACAACATTGTGATATTAGGTTAATAGTAGAAGGAGAGCATGATGAACAACTCACCCACCTTTGAGTTCCAGTCAGTCCTTAAAGGAGCCTGAAGCAGCTTCTTATATAGACAGAATACTGTTCACTCAGCAAAACACACTCACCGTATTTGGTCATGTATTTTTAGCTCCGTTTCAACAGGAATTTTTGTAACTGATTGCCACGTTATCAATATCTTGACAGCAGCCAAATATGTTAAAACTGTGATGTAATTAACTGTCCAGTCTTAATTAGTTTTAGTGTTGTTTAAAGGAAATATTCTGTTGGAAGAACAGATAGTGGGTTGAGAGAAAGGCAGTGAACTCTTCAGTAAGATGAGGTGAATTGACTCTAGATTAATTAAACAAGTATTTGATGATAATATTGTGATCAAAAATTACACTTGATGTATTTATAGGTATCACTTGTGATCAATCGCCTTAACCTTGAGAAAGGGTTGTTATGTGAAGGGTATCAGTTACTGGAGTTTAGACATTGTTTGGGTCTTATGTTGAGCATAATCTTCTTCAAGTGCCTTGGCACTGCAGTAGAACCCAGTTTAGCCTTGGAGAAGCTCGTAAATGTCACTGAGATACTGTTCCCAGAAGCCTTGGAAGCTTTTCATGTGACAAAGAAGCAAATTTGGGCACAACAGTTGTCATTCTGTGAACTTGTGCATATGGTGACACAAGTCAAATTTTAAGTCAAATTGGTTACATTTAATTTCGATGCTCCACTTTAGATGTTCTACCAACTATAAGTAACTTGTCAAGTAACTCATTAGAGTATTAGTAGACTTGTTGCACTTGTAGAATGTCTGTTGGGAGCATCGAAATAAAGTCATTAGTTACTAAGCAGACGTTCTCCTAATACTCTTAATGACTGCAAGTTGACATGCAATGGCAAAGTTGCATATAGTTAGTAGAATGTCTAATGGATCATCGAAATAAAGTGTTACTGTAAAATGTATATTGCATATTTATATTTATACATCTTAATCTTAATTTATCTTAATTTAATCATAATATCTTAAATTAATAGAAATAGCTCATACATAAGATGGATAGAAATTGTTGTGAATTAAACGCATTAAAGCGTAATTTGGACTAAATGCCAGCTTTTAGTTTGTCTTCTCATCTCTCATTATTTGCCGGTTTATTTCAGTTTTACACTCTACTAATGGCTCTGCTAGTCTATTGGGCTTTAGGTGTCTGTTAATTTGAGATTAATTCCTGTTGATCTCAGAGTCGTAGTCATATTACAGTCAGTCAAAATCAAATTCATTTGTATAGCTATTTTCACACTACACATAATTTCAAATATTGGTCTGTTTTTTTCCAAGCAAGAGTAGGGTCAGTGTGTGGTTTATGCAGTTATTGGTAAATCCCATTTTGCTTTACCTAGCAAGGAGAATGTAATGTGTCCAACATCTTTTCTAGTTCCTTTGAAAAGATGGCAGGAGGTTGTGGAATAAATTCTGAGGTGTCAACACCTAATGAGAAGGGGACATGTGCTCAATAAAAAAGGCATCTTTCCCCAAGGGTGGTCATATTAGGACTTTATACAAATATAGCTGGTCAGTCAGCTATGCCATCAGGGCTTTGCCATTTGTCAGCAAAGATCACAAACGTAATTGTGGTGTCAAGTTGAAAGGTTTGATATCAGATGGTCATTCGCTTTAATCAACTCCATCCTGAACACTCATATTTATAAGAATATTGTAGGAAGCTTTTGATGATTTGATCTTTAATTATCGGTCGTTCCTTTGTTTGGTCAGTATAATGGAAGACAGTATTTGTCTTTATTGATTTATTTAGAAGGTGGTTTTATTCATTCAGCGACTGTTTTGCAGGTGTGGTTCATTGTTTGGCTTTCCTGTTGTTGACGTCCAGTAGCGGGACACAGCTGAACTGGCCAGGTAACATTTCTTTTAAAAATATGTATTATTTGCATTTGTAAGATAATACAGACATTCTCTGGCCCTTTGGATGCTTTCTTGCTCAAGTGCTTTCCTTTGGAGAATTCACAAGCAAGAGATAAATCTTTAGACAGAGAAGTAATGTGGTTTTGTCAGATTATATATTTGGTAATAACCTGTTTATTTTGAAATGGAGTTCTCTCATGTGATTGGCAAATAATGATGTAATCATTTACATTTATTGTGTGGAAAACTTTTTTTTCCTATAATTTTCTATTTTTTTTTAAGACTGGCTAACTACATTATTTAACCTGAACGAACATTGAACAGTATTGTTACAGCATGAATTAATCTTATTCATTTAAAAATTAAGAAAATTATCACATCATCTGTTAATATGCGTGTTTAACACTCACTGTGAACTAACACGAACACGCAATCAACAATTCTGTGCTTAAGATTAATAATGTAACTAAATGTATATTTTTTCTGATTGCTGATAGCTAATGTAGTATTGATAGGGGGACCTTATTGTGAAGTGTTTCCATTTTCTGATTGATTTTTCTACATATACAGAACAGTGCATTATTTTTCTGCCAAATGTTTTAATGAGAACGAATTACAGTGTGCATCTATAAAAAAAGCTCAAGAGTTATTACATAATTCATAAACAAGATGTTTTATTTGATGCATCTCAATTTTGATCTTTTAAGTTTTTGCTTTTTCAGTTGCGTGATAAAACTTGCCAAGTTATTGTTAAACAAATGTTTTCATTTTACCAAACTCGCAGTCAGCTCTTTCAAAGTTATATTAAAGTGTATGAGAATATTTTCTGAGTAAATATGCAATGAATCTAATCTAAAATTATTTTTATTATTTATTTAGAATATGTACTGAAGTAATTAATTTCAAATGAACATTTATTTAAAGCAAAAGTTCTCCTTTGGCAAAATTACATTTCCTTAATAGCCAAAACACAGGCTTTACTCGCTCCAAACATAAACTGGAATGTCACCGTTTCCATCACTGCAAATTCCCCAACACACACACACACACACACAGCCGTTACATATCATATACACAGCTGACTTTTTCAGTAAAACACGTCCTTTCCTTTGTTTTTAATTCTCCTTTTTGAAGTTTCTCTTCGGATCTGTTTTGCCTTCATTGCTGCTTCACACTAGAAAATTTCCCCGTGGCTGTTTTTCAAATGTACATTACAGATTTTCAAAAAAATATCCTAGTCTCCCAGTCTTTGACTTTTACTAAAATTGTGTTATTTACAATCCTCCTTGTCACAAATTGTTTAGATAAAACCAGATTAGATTAAAAAACAGGGATGCGCTGTCATTTTTGCACTGCTAATGTTTTAACATTCTATGTTACTAGGCAACGCCTTTCACCCACTGAGATCAGTTTTAGTCACAATGGATAAAAGAAGGCGATATTATTGATGTCAAACAAATATTAGTGAGACTAAATGCCGTGCTTGATGAATAATATTATGTGATTATTGTGTCTAATATATTGTGTGAGCGTGAGATGCCGGCGATCACTTGAAACAAGTTGAAATACTCTGTCATTTATGGTCATACAGATAAAAGTAAGCCATTGTTTGAAACTGTACCCTCACAATTAAAACAAAACATTGTGCTTTTGTAAAATCAAGAAAACAGGATGTGCTTTCTCTGCTGTCTCCGTATCCTTTCCGTGAATTTGTTTGTGGTGGAGAGCATCACAAAAATGAAACGAAACTCTGCCTACACTACATGTCGCACTGTTTTTTATTTAGTTTTGTTAATGTTAATTAAGGGATATATATATTTCACGTTTTTATTCAATGGTATATATATGATTTTATTCTGTTTTTCTCTGTTCACAGAAATGCTGAAAGTGCGTGATGTGACAATAAATCCTCACATTTTATTGTTTATGCTGCTATTTGCGCATGTAAAACGCCTCGGGTTACGACTGTAACTCTTCTTCCTTGAGAAGGGTATGAGACACTGCGTCAGTAATGTCACTTTGGGGATCCCCCTCAGCATAGTGCATCTGAAGCATGAATGAAACTATTCCAAAACTGATTGGCATTGGCTTACAAAGAGACCCAGGCACACAACAAAGTTAGCTTTTGCAATGAAGCAAGTCACTCCCAGACATGAGGAGATGTGGCAAATTCCCTTCTCAGGGAACAAGGGTTACAGTTGTAACCGAGATGTTCCCTTTCGAGGGAATTCACACTGCGTCGGTAACAACACTTTGGGGAACAGGTACCCACTATGACACACCGAAACATGCCTGTCCTAGTGTGAAGCGGAACCAGGCACAATTTAGGACTAGAGCACTCGTACACCTGGCTTTGAGGGAAGGTGCAGACTACAAAGTCTGAAGAAGGTATGTGGGGTGGACCACCTAGCCGCATTGCAGATCTCCTGCAGTGGTACTCCTGAAAGGAGGGCCCTACAGGATGCCATGCCTCTAATAGAGTGGGCCCTGAAGGCCACAGGTGAAGGCAAACCGCGCACCAGATAGGCCAAGGAAATGGCTTGAACAATCCAATAACTAACAGTTTGCTTGGAAGCAGGAAGCTCCTTCTTGGGTGACCCAAAGCACACCAACAACTTGTCTGACCTCCTCCACTGAGAAGACTTCTGAATGTAGAAGTTCAATGCTCTGACAGGGCAGAGCAGATGAAGTCTCTCTTCTTCTGCCGACATTTGTGGAAAGCCTGAAGAACCACAGACTGTCTCAAATTAGTACGCTACCTTAGGCATATTGCTAGGTCTAGGGTGTAAAATGGCCTTAATTTTCCAATGGACAAACTCTAGGCATATCGGCGAGTTAGCCATGGCCTTAAGGTACCCCACTCTCTTGTAATTGCTAGGTGAAAGACCATCATAAAACACGGGTTCTTCGCCTTAGCAGACTCAAGAAGTTCAAAGGGGGCAAGTGCCAGCCCTTTGAGAACCACAGCCAGATCCCAGGTTGGGACTCTAGAATGAGTCACAGGTGTCATCCTCCATGCACCACAGAGATAATGTATGACCAGCTAATGCCAGGAGCAAATGTGTATAAAGCAAATGTGCTTCATAAACACTAATTTGCAACAGTCAGAAAAAAACCTACTATTAAAAGAAAAGGCTGAAGAGCCCAACTAAAGCCACTGCTTGTCTCCATTATGGTGACTTCAAGTGAAACTATTATTTTCATTACAACAGAAACGACAGAAATAAAGTCAATCTGGTTTAGTAATAAGTGATTCTGGTCATGCTGTTTGTGGAGCTGTTTAACAAGTCCTCCTCTGCTGAGATCTCTAGAGACTTAATGTCTTTTATCGACGGCTGGGGCTGAAGGAAGTAAGTTAAGCTTTTATTTGTCCCGCAGTGGGAAAATTGCATGGTCAGTTGTAGTTGTAGTGGCATGAAGTCAGTTGTTGTTGTTGTTGTTTGTCTTTCCTTCAGTGATTCTTCTTGTCAACAGCAGGTGTTCATCATTAATGTTCAGTCGTCACTTAATGATCTCATTAACTTCAACACGGCTTCAATGGTGCTTTAACTCTGTAGTGTGCACACATGAAAACAGGGCAGTGTTAATTTAACATGGGTGTTTTGCTGCTTACAATTTCATAAATCTTACCTGTTTCATTTATGTATGACTTACAACTATGAATAAATTGTAAAATATTTTAATGTGTTTTGTCATTTAAAACATGTCAATGGATCTACAAACATCCTAATCATCCCAATATATACTGATTGGCTTCATCACTCCTCTCCATCAATAAGCTGGTTTGTGGTGGGCGTTCTGGTGCATTATGGCTGCCATCGCATCATTCAGGTAGATGCTGCACATTTGTGGTGGTTAAGGAGATCCCCCTTCCATGTGTCAAGTCAAGTCACCTTCATTTATATAGCACTTTATACAATACAGATTCTTTCAAAGCACCTTTACAGGGAATATAATGGATTTTGTCACAGCTGAAGTCAGTTCTGTGTTGATTCAGTTCTGTTGCAAAGATCATTGATTACTAAATTAATTAAGCTCATCTATAAAGCAGGTCTGCAAAAAAATTATATCATCGTCCAGTGCAGTTCAATAACAGTGTCAATACAGTCAGATCAATAATATTTTTGAATATTAAGTGTCCCCTTGTAAATTTCAGTGTCCCCTATGTAAAGTGCTTTGAGTGCCGAACTATATAAATGACTATATAAATGTAATGAATTATCGTTGTTGTTATTATTATAGAATTTGACATTTCAAATGCGCACAGTAATTATTATTTGTCAATGAAAGTGAGAATGTTGGACTGCATAGCTCTGTTATATTATGTTTGATGGATGAAATTATAATCACTTTATAATTGATTTGTAATTTAGGTGAATTTTAAAATGAGATATTTCTGTAAATGTATTTACACACCTGTACATTTCGTAGATACTTTCTTAAGTGACTTACATTGCATTCAAGGTATGAATTAATATTTTTTTGTTAGTCCATGCTCTCCTTGAGAATTGAACCTGTGATATTGACATTGGTGCCATGCTCTACTAGTCTACAAAAACACAGACAGAGAGTTCCTTGAGAAATGCATTTAATGGACATGTAAGACACAGTACAAGTAAGTCATATTATATGCTTGCTTGTAGATTTCCTGTGATGTCTCATCTTCATTCTTCATCCTTGCTCTTCAATAAATAAAAAGACATTTAAATTTACAAAAATGAAGTTGCATGTTTTTTTCTGTCGGATATGAATGTATATTAAACAGTGTGTTAAGATTAATCCCCTGCCCCTTTTTGTAAAAAAATTTACAATACCTTCCCGACATCTCGGCTCTTGGCCCTCAGCTTGTTGACCTGGGACTCGGCGATGTCAGCGCGCTCCTGAGCCTCCTCCAGCTCATGCTGCACCTTCCTGTATCTGGACAGGTGAGTGTTGGCCTGCTCCTCCTGTTACGATTACACAAGATATCCAAACCATTTCATAGCAGTGCATTCATGGCACTGGATGTTTTTGTCAATACTAGAACTTCACGCTCAAGACATTTGACATTAGACTCACAGCTTCTTCAGCCTGGCGCTTGTAGGCCTTCACTTTCAGCTGCAGCTTGTCTACCAGATCCTGCAGTCGGGTCACGTTCTTCTTGTCTTCCTCAGTCTTAGGGTGTAAATATTGTTCATGATCTTAGTTGAACTGTATATTGTAAAAGGTGGTAAATTTCTAATTCCAAAGTAGTGTTACCTGGTAAGTAAGTTCCTTCACTCTTCTCTCGTATTTGCGCACTCCTTTCACAGCGTCTGCACCACGTCTCTGCTCGGCCTCAACTTCAGACTCTAACTCACGTACCTTCAGTAGAGAGTTATTGTTTCAGCTGTCAAATCTCTGCCATGATCAGTACATCTGAGAATGTGTTTTGTTAAGATCCTAAACACTCAAATTTACCCTGGACTCCAGTTTCTGGAGCTGTTTCTTTCCACCCTTCATGGCCAGACTTTCAGCCTCATCCAGACGGTGCTGCAGGTCTTTGACAGTCACCTCCAGGTTCTTCTTCATCCTCTCCAGGTGAGCACTAGTGTCCTGCTCCTTCTTCAGCTCCTCAGCCATCATAGCAGCCTGAAATATAAGCCAATTAAAGTAAAGTAACCAATATAGATAAAAATACCTTCTATGAAAATTCCCTTTGTTACCACACGCACCTAAACACAATGCAAATAATTGCATTATATTAATCTCTAATTACATAAAGAAACAGAATGTAATCACTCACATCAGTGATGGCCTTCTTGGCCTTCTCTTCTGCATTTCTGGCCTCCTGGACTGAATCCTCCACCTCACCTTGAACCTGGACCAGATCAGCCTCAAGCTTCTTCTTGGTGTTAATAAGACTTGTATTCTGTGGGATGTAAACAGTTGGTTTAGTGTACATTTATAAGAAAGTTATCATCATGTATCCTGAATTTGTTCCTAGTATTTAGTAATTGTTTGTACTTGTGAGTGCAGCAGTCCCACACGCTCGCTGGCATCAACCAGCTCCTGCTCTGCCACTTTTCGGCCTCTCTCTGTTTGCTCCAGTGCAGCTCTCAGCTCCTCAATCTCTGCTTGCATCAGGTTATTCCTGCGCTCCACCATGGCCACCTGCTCCTTCATGTCCTCCTGTCCTCTGAGAGCATCATCAAGGTGGAGCTGGGCATCCTGTGGCAACAATCTTTATTTGTTAGTTATCCTGCTTTGGTTAATTCATGTATCATTTTCATATTGTCAAACATTTAGTATTTTTTGCAATTCCACATTCAACAGAAAGAGACCTTGAGTTGGCCTTGGACGTTCCTGAGCTGTTTCTGGGCCTCAGCAGCCTGGCGGTTAGCGTGACTCAGCTGGATCTCCATCTCATTGAGATCTCCCTCCATCTTCTTTTTGACTCTCAGGGCATCATTTCTGCTCCTGACCTCAGAGTCCAGAGTGCTCTGCATTGAATCGATCACTCTTTGGCTGTTCCTCTTGATCTGTTCCATCTCCTCATCCTTCTCAGCAAGCTTCCTGTCAATCTCGCTCTTCACCTGGCTCAGCTCTAGCTGCACACGAAGAATCTTGGACTCTTCATGCTCCAGGGTGCCCTAAAAGGACAAAAAGGATACGATTTACTTACTTGTTAAATTTGTCACAATATACTGTAGCCTCTAGGGTGTTGGTAGTACATTTATGAAGGTTTAAGAAGGAAATTATTTGCAGACATTGAGATTTTGATTGAAGGTTTAGAACCATTCCATAATCAATGTTTTAATATTATGCAAATCAATGGTATTATAATATTTGTCTTATAACAAAACATTGGCACCTCAGCTTCTTCCAGTGCAGTCTGGATCTCTGATTTCTCAGACTCCACTGTCTTCTTGGCTTTCTCCAACTCATGAATGCTCTTTCCAGTCTCTCCAAGCTGCTCAGTGAGGTCAGAAATCTCCTCTAAAAGGGTTTAAAATAGTAAGTGTAAGATTTTATTTTAAAGCATCTCTTTTTCATCCTTGGTGTACAAATAATAGTTGCATTACGTTGCAGATTCTTGTTCTCCCTCTTCAGGGTCTCGAGGTGGTCAAGAGCTTCCTCATAGGAGTTCTTCATTTTGAAAAGCTCAGTGCTGAGAGAACGAGCTTCTTTCTGAGCACCTTCTAGTTCAGCCTGACTTTCCTCATACTTCTGTTTCCACTCCGCTAGCACCTAATGATGGAAGAAATGTAATCATTGTTAATTCGTACAGTCCATTATTCAAGGTTTAGGTTCATAGGTAATCCATGTCTTTCTTACCTTGTCAAAGTTTCTCTGCTTCTTGTCAAGGTTGGCTGCCAATGCATTTGCCCTCTCCACATCAGTCATGAGATCCTCTACTTCACCCTGCAGTCTCTGTTTGGTCTTTTCCAGAGAGGCACACTTGGAGTTCACCGCCTCAATGGATTCTTCAGCATCCTGTAGACGCTGGGCCAGCTTTTTCCTGAGGAAAGTGATTTGAAATTATAAAACCTCAACGATATTTGTCATATCAAATGTAAGATACATAAAACTTTTTCCAATGATGTATTTACTTGGATTCCTCAAGCTCCTCAGTGCGTTGGATGGCATCAGTCTCATATTTGGTTCTCCACTGAGCCACCTCACTGTTGGCCTTAGACATTCCACGCTGGAGTTCAGCTTTGGCCTCCTGCTCTTCCTCATACTGCTCTCTGAGCAAATCACAGTCATGGCGGGCAGACTGAACTGCATGGGCCAGAGCGTTCTTGGCCTATCAGGCAGAACATTTTTAATTTTCTACCATCCATACAATGGTTAAATTATAAAAAGCAAATTATTTATGTATAGCTCTACCTTGACTTCTTCTTCTATATGTCTTTTGAGTTCCTCAATTTGCTGTGTATAAGCCTGTTTTCCTCTAGTTAGTTGTGAAACAAGTGCTTCTTTCTCTTCCAGTTGGCGACTAAATTCACCTTGGAAACAGGTTGCAGATATCACCATGAAATGTCTTGACATACAAAGTTTTTTTTGAGGATTTTACACATGCAGCTTACTCCATCTTACCATTTTCAGTCTGAAGTCTTGCACGTTGTGCATTCATGTCATTCAACTGACGAGTATTTTCGTCACTCTTGGATTTGATTTCGCTCAGTTGGTCTTCCAGGGTACGGCACATCTTCTCTAAATTAGCCTAAAGAAATTCAAGGTTATATATAGATGTTTGTAAAGATGCTTTTATATTTAATGATTCTGTTGTGACATCGCTCTTTAAACTTCCAGTTGACAGGGTACGCTGATGCATTTGGCTCCCACCCCTCTGTCCCATTTGCTTTTATTTATTTTGTTTATTTTCAATGAGGGCTTTGAAGACTGTCTATTTTACTGCTATGTGGAAGTACACATCACCCGTTTGATTACTGTTTTTACTGTTTATTTCCTGTTGGAATCTACTCTCCCGCAGTGTTTCCCAGGACTTAATCCATTGTGAGGTTGCGGCTGGTGTGGACTTCTCCAAGATGGCTTTAAGGTTCACTGCTCATGAACTGTTGAACCTTAAAGGAAAGTTTTTTCTGGCAAATTACATTTATGCTCGCTTCAGTCATGTTTTTCTTGCTGCTCATCTAATATTGTCGCTTATCCTACATTTCTGTGCAAAGGCTGTTGTTTGGCCTATGGGGGTTAATTTTAACAATCTATTGGCTCTAAAGTAAGTGGGGGTTCCTCCGGTTTCATCAGCTGCTCCTCGCATGTTGAAATTGGCACTTTTCAACATGTGCTCTGTCAATAACAAGGCTTTGATGTTATCTGAAATGATCACAGACCTAGGGGTCTCTGATCATCTGATTGTATTTTTTAATATGGAACTGCCTGGTATGAATGTTACCTCTTCTTGCATTATTAGCTATCGTAAATGTAGATCTATTGACCCCTCTGACTTTGCTGAATTCATTGATTCTTCAAGTTGTTTTTCTCCATTTGATGTGCTGGAAGACAAACTTCTTTATCTGTTTCTGAATTTTCTGGCACCCATCTCTCAAACTTCTCCACAACGTATTTGAATTCTACCCCCGTACCAATAAAAAAAAAAAAAAAAAAAATTGCGACTCTGTGACCTCCACAGCACTGAAACAGCTTCAGTTAAGGTCACTAATGATTTGTTAATCACTTCTGATTCTGGCTGTCATTCTATTTGATTCTTCTTGATCTTGTGGGGAGTTAGCACAGTGACTCTTACTTAGCACGCACTTCTAATACATCAGAGACCAGGTTCAATCCCCACCAAGGGCAACTTGTCACTTGTAAGTCGCTTTGGATAAAAGCGTCTGCCAAATGAATAAATGTAAATGTGCTGCATTCAACACTGTTGATCATTCAATTTTACTTACTCGATTAGAGTCCGTCTTTGGTGTTTCTGGGACTGCACTAAGCTGGTTTGTGTCTTATTTCTTAGATCGAAAGCAGTTCATTGCTATGGGCAGTTGCAGGTTTGATATCGGCATGGTGAAATGTGGTGTTCATCAAGGATCAATTTTGGGCCCTTAGCATTTACATTTATCCATTTAGTCAACTTACAACTTTTACATTTACATTTATCTAACTGGTCAACAAGATCGCTTGGTCTCAACTTTCACTTTTATGCAGGTGACACTCAGGTTTATATACATTCCAAAAGTGATACTAATGTGGCTGTGTCTTTTCTTCCTCAGTGTATTTCTGAGATTAAAAAAATGAATGTCTGGAAATTTGTTTGTCTAAGCAGAGACAAGATGGAGGTAATGCTCACTGGTTCACCCCACCAGCTACATGAGGCTGGGTCTTTAACTTTAAGTGTGGATGGTTCTACACTGGAATTTCAAACAAAATAAAAAAAAATTAGGGGTGATATTTGATGCACATTTAACATTTGTTCCCCATGTTCAGAATACTGTCAAGACATATTTTTTCATCTTAGAAATGTTGCCTGGAAAACTTTTAAATTTCTCATTACTTGTTTTTTTGATAGTATGTTCTTATTTGGTATTAGATTTAAATATAATTTATTTTAAAGTATTGTTTGTATAATTGCATGTTTTGTTTAATCTTCCTGTGAAGCACTTTGAGATGCTACTAAAGGCACTATAGAAAATGAAGTCTATAATTATTACCTTTGCTTTAGCCACAGCCTCCATGTTGCTTGTCAAGTCATCAATCTCCATCTTGTATTCACTCTTCTCCTTCTCCAGCTTCTGCTTGACCCGCTGGAGGTTGTCGATCTGTTCTCCGAGCTCAGCCACACTGTCTGCCTGCTTCTTTCGGAGAGCTGCAGCCGTAGCTTCATGCTGCAAGGTGGACTCTTCCAGATCACGACGCAACTTCTGGAATTCAGCTTCACGCTTCTTGTTCATCTCAATCTGGGCAGCAGTGGCACCACCAGCTTCCTCAAGCCTCTCACTGATCTCTTCAAGTTCCCTGGAGAGATCAGCTCTCTGCTTCTCCACTTTAGCTCGAGCAGCTCGCTCGGCCTCGATTTCCTCTTCCAGCTCCTCAATACGGGCCTAAATAAAAAACAAAAAATTAATAACCCAGTGATATTTCACAGCTGTGCATCTATTTCATATAATACATAGAAACGAGTTCGTGTTACCTGCAGTTCTTTGATCTTCTTCTGAAGCTGTGCTCCCAAAGACTGTTCATCCTCAATCTTGCTGAGAAACTGACTAATCTCAAAGTCTTTCCTGTATTTAAAGTACTGTTTTGTAAAATGTGTAAAATACTCATTTTGTGTAATTGTGTGAATACTAATGTCTACTCACTTTTTGATCTTCTCATCTGATTGCTGTTTGTCATTTTCCAGGTCCATTATGGACTCCTGGGCCAGTTTCAGATCACCCTCAAGCTTCCTCTTGGCTCTCTCAAGGTCCATACGGAGCTTCTTCTCTTGCTCCAGTGAGCCCTCAAGCTATTGTTACAGAAACCAGAGGATTTAATTCTGGTATAGAGACACAAAATTAATTTCCCACTGTTTCATGTTCTTATTCTCATGCCAAATATCTTACATCATCCACTTGCTGCTCAAGCTTTGTCTTAGATTTAGTCAGAGTGTTGACTTTGTCTTCCTCTGCCTGAAGATCATCAAGAGTCTGCTGGTGTGCCTCTTGGAGGGCTTTCTTCTCTTTGGTCAGCTTGGCAATGCTCTCATCCTGAGAGGCCATCTCCTCCGTCAGGTTTTTTACCTAAATGGAAACATTTTTTCCTGGTTTCATTCTCAAGATCCTTAAAAATCAACAGTGAGAAGAACATGTGAAAGATGATTGACCTTATTTTCTGTTGCATGTTTCTCCTTCTCCACTTTGGCCAAGGTGAGCTCCAGGTCATCGATGTCTTTCTTCAGTTCAGAGCATTCGTCCTCCAGTTTCCTCTTCTTGGCAGTGAGTTCAGCATTGATTTCCTCCTCATCCTCCAGTCTCTCGGTTGTCTCTTTGAGTTTGGCCTCAAGCTGGATCTTGCTTTTGATGAGACCTTCACATCTCTCCTCAGCATCAGAGAGGTTTTCGTTTTCCTGTTTATTAAGATGAATTTAGTTAAGACTTGTTATGGCCATAGCTGTAGGATTCATTTTGCCCCCAAAGAACTGAAATACTCACTGCTGCTACTTGCAGTTGAAGGTCATTTTTCTCTTGAAGAAGTGAGACCATTTTTTCCTCAAGCTCCTTCTTTTTAGCTAATGCCTTTGTTAGATCCTCCTTCATTTTCTCATAGTTTTCTTTCATGGCTGCCATTTCTTTCTCAGTCTCTGCACTCTTCAGAAGAGGCTTGATCTTGAAGTACAGCTTCATCCATGGCCAATGTTTCACATTCATGAATGAGCGGATGTTGTATTGGATGGAATAAATTGATTCTCTGTGTAATTTCCATTCAGTAAATTAGTTATTATTAATCTTTCATAACAAACAGTTGTGTTTTAAACAGTTTTGTAAGTTCATTGTACCTCCTTTCCATCATTTTGACAAATTCCTTCCTCATGATGTATCCACGGCACAAAGCCTGAGTCATAGTAACCAGTTCTGCTAGTTTCTCATCTCTTATCTCCTCAAGAGTACCCAACAGACCAGCTTTGAAGAACACCTAGAAGGACATTTGGAAGATAGTAGTTTTAATGAAGCCAAGTAGTTTGCATAATTTTTCATTTGAAAATAAATCTATTATATTCTAGAGAACTCTGTTTGGGGAGGCATAACAGTGGCTCTGTGCAAAAAAAAGTGTGGTCCATTAAGAAATACTTTACAGAGTCTCGTGTGTAAGAACTTGACTGGCTCAAAGCCCCAACCCGAACACAAATTGAACTCATTTGAGATGAATTGCAACACTGACTATAAGCCAGACCCCATCACTACATCAGTCCCTGACCTTTTGTTTGAATGGCAGCAAATCCATGCAATCATCCCCATTTAGAGCAAAGCCTACCCTATTCAAACTGTTGCATCAAAGTTGCAAGTACAGAATTATTTAGAATGCTATTGTGTAATTTAACCCCCCTGGAATTACTGGAATGATAGAACCTGCTAAAGTGGTTCTTCACCCAAAAATCCATGTAAAAATGTGTTCAGGACTTTCATATTGGACCACCTTAACTTTCAAGTTATGGAGAAAAAACAGATGAAACATTTTTCAACTATCTTATTTTCCACAGAAGAAAGTAAGTGGTATGTGTTAAAAGTTTTGACATGAAAGTGAGTAAATGATGACAGAATTTACATTTTTTGGGTGTCCATATACTTCTGTTTTAGGGTTATTAGGGTTTGATCACCTTGGTGTGTCCAAACTTGTATTGGGTATGGTCAACATCAATAGAGCCCAAGAGTTTCTCTGACGCCTTTTTGTTGTCAATGAACTGTCCCTCAGGGATGACGCTAGCATTTAATACTTTGTATCTAGAGGTTATTCAGGGGAGAGACATTTTTTGTGAAGCCAAAAATTTAGTCATACGATGAAGAAACGTTTATGCATCATCTCTTAATTAGGTGGTTGCAAAATGGTGTCTTTACCGCTGCTTGAAGTCACCATAGAGGATTCTGCTGGGGAAACCCTTCCTGCAGATTCTGATGCCCTCTAGCACACCATTACACCTGAGCTGGTGGATAACCAGGAAGTTCTCCATCAGACCTGAAATAAACATGTTGTTAAGGTTGCAAAGCCATTTTCAAAACTTTTGAGTCTTCAGGGATCAAGTTTACCTGGAGTCTTGGACTCATTAGGAATCAAGCAGCGCACAAAGTGAGGGTGAGTGCTCCTCAGGTTAGTCATCAGCTTACCCAAGTTCTCCTGTGGAAATGTTTGTCATTAGTCCAATCTTTATTAGAGAAAAAGTTCACCCCCTTCATTAAAAGAGAGAATTTTTACCCTAAAAAGTGCAGACACCGTCTGGAAGGAACCACCCTTCTTCTTGCCTTTCTTTCCGCCTCCCTCGGCTGTTTCATGTCGATGAAAAAAAGTTGTCTTTATTGATTTTGTGTTGCTTTCCATTACCCTCTCCAATAAATCTGTATTTGAATCTGATTGAATCTACTCTTCTCACATAGTTACATGTTGTATTTCCATGACTTTAGAATCTGTGGTCACATAGGGTTACTCTCTGAAAATCCTATTCTTTTCTCTGGTTTTTTGTTAGCATGTCTCTTGTACATAACTTAAACACAAAGGAATTGAGGAAATACAGATGTTCGTACCTTCAGCAGCTCCATGAGAGGCATACAGGAAGGCCAACACTTTGAGCGATGATTTTTGGTAGAGTTGCACGACAGAGTCGTTCAGTGGATCCTTGTTCTTGTCCAACCAGCCATTAATGTTGTAGTCCACAGTGCCGGCGTAGTGGACCAGAGAGAAGTGGGCCTCTGCCTTACCTTTGGCAGGCTTGGGCTTCTGGAAAGCTGCACATTTTCCCAGATGCTGATCATGCAACTTGTTTTTTGAAGCTTGTGTCTGTAGCCTTGGGGAACATGCACTCCTCTTCAAGGATGGAGAAGATGCCCATTGGCTGTTGAAGACATTCATGTTCAAGCACAGGCCCAATATGAATAATCATTTTAATTTGCAGAATATCCTCTTACCTTCTCAATGAGCTCAATGCAGGCAGCCAAGTCCATACCAAAGTCAATGAACTCCCATTCAATGCCTTCTTTCTTGTACTCCTCTTGCTCCAGAACAAACATGTGGTGGTTGAAGAACTGTTGCAGTTTCTCATTTGTGAAGTTGATGCAAAGCTGCTCCAAGCTGTTGAACTGATAATTAAACAGAGGCAAGTTCTTACTACTGACTGATATCTTTTATATCCCGATTGTTACAGAGACTTTGATAGCCGATGCTCACATCAAAGATCTCAAATCCAGCGATGTCCAGCACACCAATGAAGAACTGTCTAGGCTGCTTTGTGTCCAACATCTCATTGATACGGACGACCATCCACAAGAACATTTTCTCATAGACAGACTTGCAGAGCGCAGAGACCGCATTGTTCACCTGAGAAATTCAAAGGTTGTGTAGATCATATTATTACACTTTTACTTCTCAAGACAACTACGAATGTCTACGAGATATTTCTGTCTATATTCATCTATGGAGTAGAGTAGATAAGTGATCACCTGTGGTACTGTCTGGCCTTTGGTCACCATCTCATTTCCGACCTTCACTCTGGGGTAACACAGAGCTTTCAGCATGTCAGCGGAGTTGAGGCCCATGAGGTAGGCGATTTTATCGGCCACTGAGGAAGAACAGTTTTACGTCTTATTATCTCTAATGAAGTGAATGCTTACATGTTAATAGAATGTTATAATAGTACGTCTTACCCTCAGTGCCGTCAGGCTCGGCCTGCTCCTCTCTCTGCTTCTGTTTGAACTTCATGCTCCCATGATGCATCACAGCACCTGTCAGCTTGTAGATGCTGATTTTCTCATCAGCACTGAAGCCCAGAATGTCAATGGCGGTCTGTTCATACAGTGACCAAATTAATCAAACATCATTTGGAGGGTATTTTATACTGTATGTCATTCTGTTTATGCTGGTGTTTTTGTAATGTTTGCTCAGATATATTTCATAGAACCTGAAAATATTACTACTACTACTAATATAGATACAGTTGTCCACATACATCTGTGGCAATGAACTCCTCCACATCATTGATACTCTTGACAGTGATTTCACCCTGGCTGATCATTGGATAGTCGTAAGGGTTGGTGGTAATGAGCAGGGCCTCTGTAAAGAATTGATGTGCAGTATGTTAACAGTGTTCTCAAACATGGAAATAAATGAAGCGCACAGTACTGTAGATTTCTCACCGAGCAGCTCTGGCTTGTGTCCGGTCATGAGCTGGTAGAAGATGTGGTAGCTCCTCTCAGCAGACAGCTGGAATGTTACTCTTGACTTTTCCAGCAGATCTTCAAAAAAAACCCCAAAAAACAACAACATATTTTTGCATCCATATTAATCATTTTTATTTTGGTTTAAAACAATGACTCACAAGTTTCAATATCAGCTGAGGCCAGTTTTCCAGTGGTCCCAAAGTGAATCCTGATGAATTTGCCCTAAGCAGATTGAAATATTTTGAACAGTTTATAATTTCCCAGCTTTGCACTGTTAACTGAATTTGTACAATTCATTTAATCTGGCCACAGCAACTTACAAAACGAGAGGAGTTGTCATTCCTCACAGTCTTGGCATTTCCATAAGCCTCCAGCAGAGGGTTGGCTGCTATGATTTGATCCTCTAGAGACCCCTGTGCGTAGTTAAGTAATTTCATCAGAATAATTCTTTCACTTTACTTTGAATGATATTTGATTGTTTAGTCACCTGCATTTTACCAGCAGCAGGTTCTGTCTTCTTTCCGCCAGCCACAGCGATTGTCGCAAAGTACTGGATGACACGTTTGGTGTTGACAGTCTTTCCTGCACCAGATTCTCCACTGGACATGGAGTGTGTGTGTTAAAGATGAAAAAGAACATATTTCAGAACAGGCATATGATGGTATGAAATATTCATGTTATGATAATTGCTGAAGCTTTCATCATGGTATACAGTATTATCATGATATTGAAATAAATAGCAAAAAAGTGTTGTCATGCTATAACAGGATGATACCTTTTTTCTTGTTATAAAAAAGAATTTGAACACTTAAGTACAATAAAGCAATACACAAAATGTATACAAAATGTTTCAAACATTAAAGTGCAAAAGAATTATAAAGAACAATAGGTGAAACTTACAATAAGGTCTCATTAGTTAATGCATTAACATCAACAATGAGCACGATCTACATCTACAAGTTATTATCATTATTAAATGTAGTTAAAAAATACAACTGTTCATGTTCGTGTCCATTAAATAATAGTTACCACCTTTGATTTTAATAGTGTTATTAATTGTTGAAATTAACATCAACTAAGGTTAATTAATGCTTTAGAAGTATTTTTCATTGTCAGTTTATGTTTACCAATTAATTAACTAATGTTAAATAATGGAGCCTTATTGTAAAGTGTGAGTGAAGAATTAAGAATCAGAACATATTTAATCAATATCTAGGGCATGTTTAGTCCAGATTAAATATAATAATATTTAAGTTTGAAAATAAATATTCTTAAATCTTTAAATATTTGGTGCTAAGATGCGCCATCTGCTGTCAGAGAGTGAATGTGCGTTCTCATTCAGTGTGTCACCATGTCCTGCTCGTGTGTTGGGCTTCTATACATCAGTGCGTGTGCCTCTTTGACGCAGCATATGGGTAAAGTATTCTTAAAGCGCATTCTAAAATCTCAAACCTGCATAATTCGTAATAAATCATAATTCTCAGTATTTTGAAGTGCCCACAATTACAATATTGTGCATTTTCAGTATCGTGATATGTAGTATTATGCTTCTTTAAAATCCATAAATGTCACTACAAATGACACTACATGTACATGCGCACCAGAATCTGTTTAAGAGACGAAACATGTACATGCATCATGCTGTCAGTAAACGGCTTTTCCCCACACCTGCCTATCCTAGCACATGTCAATAAGAACGACACTTGTACATTTACATGACCACGTTACCTGCAGAAAAGCCAGGCGTTAAACTGCTTTTTCTTAATAGCTTAATCAGTGTTAGCATTTATATGATGATTCTTATACAACTTTAATCATAGCCTACTTACGTAATCAGGATAGACTGATTCTCCCTGTCTGAAACACATTAACTGTTATTTTAAGTGAAACCACTAAACAGATTGTATGTGTTTTTATATATATCATATATGCAACAAAATATATACCACTACATAAATTACTCATGAGATCCATTACATGAAAAGAGTCCATTAAACAAAATAATAATAATAAGTGTACTAAGCAAAATATAAGAAGGCTCAAGTTTAGCACAAGTTCATTGGATCGCAAAACCGATTGAAAATTGATATCCCCACTTACCAGTGAGCATGAACTGGTAGGCGTTGTCAGAGATGGAGAAGATGTGAGGCGGAGCTTCAATCCTCTTTTTTCCTCTGTATCCAGCCACAACGACTGAATCGTACACTGGGAGCCACTTGTAGGGATTGACAGTGACGCAAAACAAGCCAGAGTAGGTCTGAAAAGGAGACGGATCGTTTTACAATGCTGCCGCCCCATCCCAGGAATAAAATCTGATTTGCTTAGACTTACGTAGATCATCCATGCTGCGTATCGCTCTTTGAGGTTATACAGCACAGTAGGCTCATTGAGGTGGGTCATCATGGCCATGTCCTCAATTTTGTCAAACTTGGGAGGATTCATGGGGAAGATTTCACCTTCTTTTACCGTGACGGTCTATAAAGTTTTCAACATGGATGAGACATTTATTACAAACACAATATTTGTTTCACCTGGCAAGTGGTTTTACAGTCCGCAGTATCATGTTGATCTGTTTTTACAGAAGATCAACACATTTCCTAATTCTACTTACTTTCCCACACAGTGTTTTGACAGTAGCTTTGCCTCCTTCTCTACTAACAAGAACACCCTTCAGGTACATCTCGTCCGGCACGGTCACAAAGAATGCCGTTTTGGCATCAAAGGGGGTGTTCTGAGCCTCGATTCTCTCTCTTTCTGGCTTACGGAGGTAAATGGCCGCTGGGCCGAAACACTCCATTTCACCATCTCCCATGATTGCGGTTCACTGTGGGAAGTGGCGAGAAGATAATGTGCAGAGGGATTTATACTTTCATTACTTCTAAATATTACACAAATGCAAGTGGAGTAAAACGTATGAATTCCTATGAATGTGGAGCGCAGTGATGCTGCCCCATGTGAGTGTTTCTGAGCTTCTGTGTTCTAAAGCAGTTTTAATTATCCTGAGTGACTCTCTTTACTCAAATTCAACAATTAAAACCATTTGGAACTCTATTCAACCAACTGTTTGCTTAAGAACTGAGATGGGATCTCTTATTTTCTTTGCTTCTAAAATGAAAACCAATGATTGTAAGTATACATATATTTTGTTTATTAATCACAATCGCAATACCTGCTGTCCTGTCCAGAGAGAATGTGTCTGAGGTAGGAGATGCTAAGAGAAAGGCAAAAAACTTGAGTTTGAATATGTGCTAACTTTTTAAAAGCATTAGCCATTAAATCTCTAAATAGACATTTAATCTCTAAATCTCAGAACACAACATTGTGATATTAGGTTAATAGTAGAAGGAGAGCATGATGAACAACTCACCCACCTTTGAGTTCCAGTCAGTCCTTAAAGGAGCCTGAAGCAGCTTCTTATATAGACAGAATACTGTTCACTCAGCAAAACACACTCACCGTATTTGGTCATGTATTTTTAGCTCCGTTTCAACAGGAATTTTTGTAACTGATTGTCACGTTCATCAATATCTTGACAGCAGCCAAATATGTTAAAACTGTGATGTAATTAACTGTACAGTCTTAATTAGTTTTAGTGTTGTTTAAAGGAAATATTCTGTTGGAAGAACAGATAGTGGGTTGAGAGAAAGGCAGTGAACTCTTCAGTAAGATGAGGTGAATTGACTCTAGATTAATTAAACAAATATTTGATAATAATATTGTGATGATAAATTACGCTTGATGTATTTATAGGTATCACTTGTGATCAATCGCCTTAACCTTGAGAAAGGGTTGTTATGTGAAGGGTATCAGTTACTGGAGTTCAGACATTGTTTGGGTCTTATGTTGAGCATAATCTTCTTCAAGTGCCTTGGCATTACTGTAGAGCCCATTTTAGCTGTGGAGAAGCTCTTAAATGTCACTGGGATACTGTTCCCAGAAGCCTTGGAAGCTTTTCATGTGACAAAGAAGCAAATTTGGGCACAACAGTTGTCATTCTGTGAACTTGTGCATATGGTGACACTTATTCTGAAGGCCGAATGAGATCTGGTAGAATAACGCTGTGTAGACAAACCTATGAAAAGGTATGAGACTAGTCAATTTCATCAGTCATAACTTTAAAAGTGTATGTTTTTTTCAGGTCATACTCCAAATTAATAACAGATGAAAATACTTTTACAAGTAATGGTTAACCACAGCTCTTAATGTTTTTAAAATGGTTACATTTAATTTCGATGCTCCACTTTAGATGTTCTACCAACTATAAGTAACTTTTCAAGTAACTCATTAGAGTATTAGTAGACTCTTAGTAGAGTGTTTTAGGGTTAGGATTTAGGGTTGTACTTGTAGAATGTCTGTTGGGAGCATCGAAATAAAGTCATTAGTTACTAAGCAGACGTTCTCCTAATACTCTTAATGACTGCAAGTTGACATGCAATGGCAAAGTTACATATAGTTAGTAGAATGTCTAATGGATCATCGAAATAAAGTGTTACTGTAAAATTTATATAGCAGTCTCTTTTAGACATTTTAATTAGGCGGTTAATAGAAATAGCTCATACATAAAACGGATAGCCATTGTTGTGAATTAAACGCATTAAAGCGCAATTTGGACTAAATGCCAGCTTTGTTTTTGGCCATGCTTTTAGTTTGTCTTCTCATCTCTGTTTATTTCCAGCTTATTTCAGTTTTACACTCTACTAATGGCTCTGCTAGTCTATTGGGCTTTAGGTGTCTGTTAATTTGAGATTAAATCCTGTTGATCTCAGAGTCGTAGTCATATTACAGTCAGTCAAAATCAAATTAATTTGTATAGCTGTTTTCACACTACACATAATTTCAAATATTGGTCTGTTTTTTTCCAAGCAAGAGTAGGGTCAGTGTGTGGTATATTCAGTTATTGGTAAATCCCATTTTGCTTTGCCTTGCAAGGAGGATGTAATGTGTCCAACATGCTTTCCTAGTTCCTTTGAAAAGATGGCAGGAGGCTGTGGAATAAATTCTGAGGCGTCAACACCTAATGAGAAGGGGACATGTGCTCAATAAAAAAGGCATCTTTCCCCAAGGGTGGTCATATTAGGACTTTATACAAATATAGCTGGTCAGTCAGCTATGCCATCAGGGCTTTGCCATTTGTCAGCAAAGATCACAAACGTAATTGTGGTGTCAAGTTGAAAGGTTTGATATCAGATGGTCATTCGCTTTAATCAACTCCATCCTGGACACTCATATTTATAAGAATATTGTAGGAAGCTTTTGATGATTTGATCTTTAATTATCGGTCGTTCCTTTGTTTGGTCAGTATAATGGAAGACAGTATTTGTCTTTATTGATTTATTTAGAAGGTGGTTTTATTCATTCAGCGACTGTTTTGCAGGTGTGGTTCATTGTTTGGCTTTCCTGTTGTTGACATACAGTAGCGGGACACAGCTGAACTGGCCAGGTAACATTTCTTTTAAAAATATGTATTATTTGCATTTGTAAGATAATACAGACATTCTCTGGCCCTTTGGATGCTTTCTTGCTCAAGTGCTTTCCTTTGGAGAATTCACAAGCAAGAGGTAAATCTTTAGACAGAGAAGTAATGTGGTTGAATCATGGAGATCTAGCCAAAATTGGTTCTACAGAGTGTTTAATAATGTATTTCTAATACATGTGATTAGAATGCTACTGTAGGTTTTTTTTCCTTTCTTTGAGGACACACGGGGTCTTGTGATTGGACATCTGTTCTAATTTGATGTTCTAATTTGGCATTCTGATTCTAATAGAATTTAGATTAAATTGATGAGTTTTGCACTTTGACTAGGCTTTTATTATGTAATATTTTTGATATGCAAACAGGAGTATTGTAATACTTTTGAGTGCTTTTGTCAGATTATATATCTGGTAATAACCTGTTTATTGTGAAATGTAGTTCTCTCAGTTGAATGGAAAATAATGATCTAATTTCTTATATTTATTCTGTGGGAAACAAGAACCTTTTTCTGTAAAGTTCTTTTTTCAGATCGGATAACATTATTTAATCTGAACTATCAATGAACAATGAACAACACCATGAGTTTAATCTTAATATAAATTTCTAGGTAAACACATTTTTCACATGATCTGTTAGCAGGAATTAATGCATTGTGAACTAATATGAACACGTAATCAACAGTTCTTTCCATATTAAGATGAATAAATATTGTACCAATGTATATCGTTCAGTCTGCTGATTCAAGGTCGCTAATGAAGTGTTGATAATGAGAACTTATTATGAAGTGTTTCCATTTTCTGATTTATTTTTCTTTGCTCCTCCCGTTAATAGAACATTGCTGATGTGTGCTCTTCCATACAACCATACTGTAAGTGTTTCCAACACAGCTTCAGAATAAATATACATTTACACACATCCACACACATTCTTTTAGTGGAACTGTGCACTCAGTAATTGTCACACACGTCATGTTCCGTCTTGTTTAGTCCTATGTTATCTGTCATTGTCATCACCTGGTTTCATGTAATTAGTTATTGTCATCACCTGTCTTACCCTCGTCATCAGTGTATTTAAGTTCCGGTCTGTTCCTCATTCACTGTCGGTATCGTTTATGCGTAACGCACTTTTGCCTACCTGCTACCTTCTTTGTCATTAAACCTGCTTGTTTATTGTATCTTCGTCTCCTGTCATCCCGGCGTTACAGTAATATTGTTTTGCTGGCTAATACATCAGTCGTCTCAGACTTTACAAATAAAAAAAAGTTATTTGCCACCAGCCATGAATGATTAAATGTTCTGTGAGCAAAAGTGTCCAATAATCCTGTGTAAAACAAAACTGTTATAATTGCACTACTGTTATGACTAGAGTTTCTGTTGCATATGAGTAGCATGGAAGCAACACGGAGACGCACTCAAATGCTAAGTCAACACACACAGACAGCGCGCAAGCCCCGATGTGAGATCACTTTCACTTGCGTCTTCACTAAACTTTGTCAGTTGTGTGTGTTTAAAGACCGGTTTGGACATTCGAGCGATTTTAGACCATCGTATGTGTATTATTATATTGAGCTACTCGTGCAGCGACTGTCTGTGCCACAATGCATCAGCACATCACATGAAGATGATACGCCCGCAGAGTGGAGCGCAGAAACTCGTTGCTGTCTTGTGATTTATCACTAAAGTAGCTTAGAAACTCAAAAGTTATAGCATATAATTTTCTATTCTTATCTATTTTCTTTTTCTTTTGAATTAACTACTTACAACACACAGCTTCACCTTAATAGAGAGAAGGTATGACTAGGCTAATTCACACACGCAATCACTCTCATTAACGCGTTCAAATAAATGTACTGAGACTGTGCTAATTCACCTGTATCTGATTTACAATGAGTAAACATCCGCAGCCAGTACTAACTCCGATAGAAAATCAGCAAACTCTTTGAAAAAGTCTGTATGGTGCCCTGGTGGCCTGTATACAGCAGCCAGCACAAACGTCAAATGGGATTTGTCACTTATGTTATATAACGTTACATAAAGCACCATCACTTTGAAAGAATTATATTTGATTAACTTGTGAGTAATACTGAAGATATTACTATAGAGTACAGCAACACCTCCATCTTTGGTATGAATTGTTTTATGAATTAGTCCATGCACTTCCTGAGAATTGAACCTGTGATATTGACATTGGTGCCATGCTCTACTAGTCTACAAAAACACAGATAGAGCGTGCCTTGAGAAATGCATTTAATGGACATGTAAAACACAGTACAAGTAAGTCATATTATATGCTTGCTTGTAGATGTGCTGTGATGTCTCATCTTCATTCTTCATCCTTGCTCTTCAATAAATAAAAAGATTTAAATTTACAAAAGAGAAGTTGCATGTTTTTAAGTCAAATATGAATGTATATTAACCAGTGTTTTAAGATTAACTCCCTATTCCTTTTGTAAAAAAATTTACAATACCTTCCCGACATCACGGCTCTTGGCCCTCAGCTTGTTGACCTGGGACTCGGCGATGTCAGCGCGCTCCTGAGCCTCCTCCAGCTCATGCTGCACCTTCCTGTATCTGGACAGGTGAGTGTTGGCCTGCTCCTCCTGTTACGATTACACAAGATATCCAAACCATTTCATAGCAGTGCATTCATGGCACTGGATGTTTTTGTCAATACTAGAACTTCACACTCAAGACATTTGACATTAGACTCACAGCTTCTTCAGCCTGGCGCTTGTAGGCCTTCACTTTCAGCTGCAGCTTGTCTACCAGATCCTGCAGTCGGGTCACGTTCTTCTTGTCTTCCTCAGTCTTAGGGTGTAAATATTGTTCATGATTTTAGTTGAATTGTATATTGTAAAAGGTGGTAAATTTCTAATTCCAAAGTAGTGTTACCTGGTAAGTAAGTTCCTTCACTCTTCTCTCGTATTTGCGCACTCCTTTCACAGCGTCTGCACCACGTCTCTGCTCGGCTTCAACTTCAGACTCTAACTCACGTACCTTCAGTAGAGAGTTATTGTTTCAGCTGTCAAATCTCTGCCATGATCAGTACATCTGAGAATGTGTTTTGTTAAGATCCTAAACACTCAAATTTACCCTGGACTCCAGTTTCTGGAGCTGTTTCTTTCCACCCTTCATGGCCAGACTTTCAGCCTCATCCAGACGGTGCTGCAGGTCTTTGACAGTCACCTCCAGGTTCTTCTTCATCCTCTCCAGGTGAGCACTGGTGTCCTGCTCCTTCTTCAGCTCCTCAGCCATCATAGCAGCCTGAAACCGATACCACATGCACATAAACACAATGCCAATAACTGTTTAAATTAGAGTAGAGAAACAGAATATAATCACTCACATCAGTGATGGCCTTCTTGGCCTTCTCTTCTGCATTTCTGGCCTCCTGGACTGAATCCTCCACCTCACCTTGAACCTGGACCAGATCAGCCTCAAGCTTCTTCTTGGTGTTAATAAGACTTGTATTCTGTGGGATGTAAACAGTTAGTTTAGTTTACATTTATAAGAAAGTTATCATCATGTATCCTGAATTTGTTCCTAGTATTTAGTAATTGTTTGTACTTGTGAGTGCAGCAGTCCCACACGCTCGCTGGCATCAACCAGCTCCTGCTCTGCCACTTTTCGGCCTCTCTCTGTTTGCTCCAGTGCAGCTCTCAGCTCCTCAATCTCTGCTTGCATCAGGTTATTCCTGCGCTCCACCATGGCCACCTGCTCCTTCATGTCCTCCTGTCCTCTGAGAGCATCATCAAGGTGGAGCTGGGCATCCTGTGGCAACAATCTTTATTTGTTAGTTATCATGCTTTGGTTAATTCATGTATCATTTTCATATTGTCAAACATTTAGTATTTTTTGCAATTCCACATTCAACAGAAAGAGACCTTGAGTTGGCCTTGGACGTTCCTGAGCTGTTTCTGGGCCTCAGCAGCCTGGCGGTTAGCGTGACTCAGCTGGATCTCCATCTCATTGAGATCTCCCTCCATCTTCTTTTTGACTCTCAGGGCATCATTTCTGCTCCTGACCTCAGAGTCCAGAGTGCTCTGCATTGAATCGATCACTCTTTGGCTGTTCCTCTTGATCTGTTCCATCTCCTCATCCTTCTCAGAAAGTTTCCTGTCAATCTCGCTCTTCACCTGGCTCAGCTCCAGCTGCACACGAAGAATCTTGGACTCTTCATGCTCCAGGGTGCCCTAAAAGGACAAAAGGAAACAATTGACTTACTTTTTAAATTCGTCACAATATACTGTAGCCTCTAGGGTGATGATAGTACATTTATGAAGGTTTAAGAAGGAAATAAGGACCAGAAATTAATATTTTCATTTAAGGTTTAGAAGTATACCACAATCAATTTTTGTTTTAATGTTATGCAAAGCAATGATATTATAATGCTAGTATTATAACAAAACATTGACACCTCAGCTTCTTCCAGTGCAGTCTGGATCTCTGATTTCTCAGACTCCACTGTCTTCTTGGCTTTCTCCAACTCATGAATGCTCTTTCCAGTCTCTCCAAGCTGCTCAGTGAGGTCAGAAATCTCCTCTAAAAGGGTTTAAAATAGTAAGTGTAAGATTTTATTTTAAAGCATCTCTTTTTCATCCTTGGTGTGCAAATAATAGTTGCATTACGTTGCAGATTCTTGTTCTCCCTCTTCAGGGTCTCGAGGTGGTCAAGAGCTTCCTCATAGGAGTTCTTCATTTTGAAAAGCTCAGTGCTGAGAGAACGAGCTTCTTTCTGAGCTCCTTCTAGTTCAGCCTGACTTTCCTCATACTTCTGTTTCCACTCTGCTAGCACCTGATGATGGAAGAAATTTAGTCATCGTTAATTTGTAAAGTCCATTATTCAAGGTTTAGGTTCATAGGTAAGCCATGTCTTTCTTACTTTGTCAAAGTTTCTCTGCTTCTTGTCAAGGTTGGCTGCCAATGCATTTGCCCTCTCCACATCAATCATGAGATCCTCTACTTCACCCTGCAGTCTCTGTTTGGTCTTTTCCAGAGATGCACACTTGGAGTTCACCGCCTCAATGGATTCTTCAGCATCCTGTAGACGCTGGGCCAGCTTTTTCCTGAGGAAAGTGATTTGAAATTATAAAACCTCAACGATATTTGTCATATCAAATGTAAGATACATAAAACTTTTTCCAATGATGTATTTACTTGGATTCCTCAAGCTCCTCAGTGCGTTGGATGGCATCAGTCTCATATTTGGTTCTCCACTGAGCCACCTCACTGTTGGCCTTAGACATTCCACGCTGGAGTTCAGCTTTGGCCTCCTGCTCTTCCTCATACTGCTCTCTGAGCAAATCACAGTCATGGCGGGCAGACTGAACTGCATGGGCCAGAGCGTTCTTGGCCTATCAGGCAGAACATTTTTAATTTTCTACCATCCATACAATGGTTAAATTATAAAAAGCAAATTATTTATGTATAGCTCTACCTTGACTTCTTCTTCTATATGTCTTTTGAGTTCCTCAATTTGCTGTGTATAAGCCTGTTTTCCTCTAGTTAGTTGTGAAACAAGTGCTTCTTTCTCTTCCAGTTGGCGACTAAATTCACCTTGGAAACAGTATAGAGATATTACCATGAAATTTAATAACATTCAAACTTTTTTTTTTTTTTTTACACTTGCAGCTCACTCCATCTTACCATTTTCAGTCTGAAGCCTTGCACGTTGTGCATTCATGTCGTTCAGCTGACGATTATTTTCATCACTCTTGGCCTTGATTTCACTCAGCTGGTCTTCCAGGGTACGGCACATCTTCTCAAAATTAGCCTAAAGAGATTTAAGGTTATCTACAGATGTTTGATGCTTATATATTTCATGATTCCCCTAGTGACATTACCTTAGATTTAGCCACAGCCTCCATATTACTTGTCAAGTCATCAATCTCCATCTTGTATTCACTCTTCTCCTTCTCCAGCTTCTGCTTGACCCGCTGGAGGTTGTCGATCTGTTCTCCAAGCTCAGCCACACTGTCTGCCTGCTTCTTACGGAGAGCTGCGGCCGTAGCTTCATGCTGCAAGGTGGACTCTTCCAGATCACGACGCAACTTCTGGAATTCAGCTTCACGCTTCTTGTTCATCTCAATCTGGGCAGAAGTGGCACCACCAGCTTCCTCAAGCCTCTCACTGATCTCTTCAAGTTCCCTGGAGAGATCAGCTCTCTGCTTCTCCACTTTAGCTCGAGCAGCTCGCTCGGCCTCGATTTCCTCTTCCAGCTCCTCAATACGGGCCTAAATAAAAAAACTAAAAATTAATAACTTAGTGATATTTCACAGCTGTGCATCTATTTCATATAATACATAGAAACGAGTTAGTGTTACCTGCAGTTCTTTGATCTTCTTCTGAAGCTGTGCTCCCAAAGACTGTTCATCCTCAATCTTGCTGAGAAACTGACTAATCTCGAAGTCTTTCCTGTTTTTAAAATACTGTTTTGTAAAATGTGTAAAATACTTATTTTGTGTAATTGTGTGAATACTAATATCTACTCACTTTTTGATCTTCTCATCTGATTGCTGTTTGTCATTTTCCAGGTCCATTATGGACTCTTGGGCCAGTTTCAGATCACCCTCAAGCTTCCTCTTGGCTCTCTCAAGGTCCATACGGAGCTTCTTCTCTTGCTCCAGTGAGCCCTCAAGCTATTGTTACAGAAACCAGAGCATTTAATTCTGGTATAGAGACACAAAATTAATTTCCCACTGTTTCATGTTCTTATTGTCATGTCAAATATCTTACATCATCCACTTGCTGCTCAAGCTTTGTCTTGGATTTAGTCAGAGTGTTGACTTTGTCTTCCTCTGCCTGAAGGTCATCAAGAGTCTGCTGGTGTGCCTCTTGGAGGGCTTTCTTCTCTTTGGTCAGCTTGGCAATGCTCTCATCCTGAGAGGCCATCTCCTCCGTCAGGTTTTTAACCTAAATGGAAACATTGTGCACTGCTTTCATTCTCAAGATCCTGAACAATCAGCAGTGTGAAGAACGTGTGAAAAAATGATTGACCTTATTTTCTGTTGCATGTTTCTCCTTCTCCACTTTGGCCAAGGTGAGCTCCAGGTCATCGATGTCTTTCTTCAGTTCAGAGCATTCGTCCTCCAGTTTCCTCTTCTTGGCAGTGAGTTCAGCATTGATTTCCTCCTCATCCTCCAGTCTCTCGGTTGTCTCTTTGAGTTTGGCCTCAAGCTGGATCTTGCTTTTGATGAGACCTTCACATCTCTCCTCAGCATCAGAGAGGTTTTCGTTTTCCTGTTAATTAAGATAAATCTTGTTAAGACCTGTAATGGGCATAGCTATAGGATTCATTTTGCCCCCAAAGAACTGAAATACTCACAGCTGCTACTTGCAGTTGAAGGTCATTTTTCTCTTGAAGAAGTGACACCATTTTTTGCTCAAGCTCTTTCTTTTTAGCTAATGCCTTTGTTAGATCCTCCTTCATTTTCTCATAGTTCTCCTTCATGGCTGCCATTTCTTTCTCAGTCTCTGCACTCTTCAGAAGAGGCTTGATCTTGAAGTACAGCTTCATCCATGGCCAATGTTTCACATTCATGAATGAGCGGATGTTGTATTGAATGGAATAAATTGATTCTCTGTAAATTGTAATCAGTAAATTAATCATTATCAGTCTTCCTTAAAAAACAGTTGTGTTTCAAACAGTTTGGTAAGTTCATTTTACCTCCTTTCCATCATTTTGACAAATTCTTTCCTCATGACATATCCCCGGCACAAAGCCTGTGTCATGGTAACCAGTGTTGCTAGTTTATCATCTCTCATCTCCTCAAGAGTACCCAACAGACCAGCTTTGAAGAACACCTAAAAGGACATTTGGAAGATAGTAGTTTTAATGAAGCCAAGTAGTTTGCATAATTTTTAATTTGAAAATAAACATACTATATTATGTATTATAAGATTCTAGAAAACTTTGTGCAAAAAGCGTGGTCCATTAAGAAATACTTTACTGAGTCTTGTGTGGAAGAACTTGACTGCCACAAAGCTCCAACCCGAACACAAATTGAACACATTTGAGATGAATTGCAACACTGACTATAAGCCAGACCCCATCACCACGTCAGTCCCTGACTTTTTGTTTGAATGGCAGCAAATCCATGTGTTCATCTTCACCATGTAGATAAAAGCCTACCCTCCTCAAACTGTTGCATCAAAGTTGCAAGTACAGAATTATTTAGAATGCTATTGTGTAATTTAACTTTGTTTTCCAAGGAATTACTGGAATAATAGAACCTGTTAAAGTTATGCTTCACCCAAAAATGCATGTAAAAATATACTCAGGCTGTTCATTTTGGACCGCATTAATTTTCAATGTATGAAGAAAAACAGCTGAAACATTCTTCCAATATCTCTCTTATGTTCCGTAAAAGAAAGTAAATGGTACAAGTTACGATGTGAAGATTGAGTAAATGATGACAGAATTTACATTTTTGTGTGTCCATATACTTCTGTTTTAGAGTTATTAGGGTTTGATTACCTTGGTGTGTCCAAACTTGTATTGGGTATGGTCAACATCAATAGAGCCCAAGAGTTTCTCTGAAGCCTTTTTGTTGTCAATAAACTGTCCCTCGGGGATGACGCTAGCATTTAATACTTTGTATCTAGTCAACAATCAGGGGAGAGACATTTTTTGTGAAGCCAAAAATTTAGTCATATGATGATGGTGGTGCATCATCTCTAAATTAGGTGGTTTCAAAAAGGTGTCTTTACCTCTGCTTGAAGTCACCATAGAGGATTCTGCTGGGGAAACCCTTCCTGCAGATTCTGATGCCCTCCAGCACACCATTACACCTGAGCTGGTGGATAACCAGGAAGTTCTCCATCAGACCTGCAGTAAAGATGTTGTTAAGGTTGCAAAGCCATTTTCAAAACTTTTGACTCTTCAGGGATCAAGTTTACCTGGAGTCTTGGACTCATTAGGAATCAAGCAGCGCACAAAGTGAGGGTGAGTGCTCCTCAGGTTAGTCATCAGCTTACCCAAGTTCTCCTGTGGAAATGTTTGTCATTAGTCCAATCTTTATTAGAGAAAAAGTTCACCCCCTTCATTAAAAGAGAGAATGTTTACCCTAAAAAGTGCAGACACCGTCTGGAAGGAACCACCCTTCTTCTTCTTTTTTCCGCCTCCCTCAGCTGTTTCATGTCGATGAAAAAAATCTTGATTGATTTTGTATTGCTTTCCATTACCCTTTTCAATGAATCTCTATCTTGAATCTATTCATCTTGCATAGCTATAGGTCATATATTCTTGAAACTTTAGAATCTGTGATCACATAGTGTTACACTATGAAAATCTGATTCTTTTCTTTGTTATAAGCATATCTTGTAAATAATTAAAACACAAAGGAATTGAGGAATTACAGATGTTCGTACCTTCAGCAGCTCCATGAGAGGCATACAGGAAGGCCAACACTTTGAGTGATGATTTTTGGTAGAGTTGCACGACAGAGTCGTTCAGTGGATCCTTGTTCTTGTCCAACCAGCCATTAATGTTGTAGTCCACAGTGCCGGCGTAGTGGACCAGAGAGAAGTGGGCCTCTGCCTTACCTTTGGCAGGCTTGGGCTTCTGGAAAGCTGCAGTTTTGCCCAGATGCTGATCATGCAACTTGTTTTTGAAGCTTGTGTCTGTAGCCTTGGGGAACATGCACTCCTCTTCAAGGATGGAGAAGATGCCCATTGGCTGTTGAAGACATTCATGGTCAAGTACAGGCCCAATATGAATAATCATTTTAATTGGCTGAATATCCTCTTACCTTCTCAATGAGCTCAATGCAGGCAGCCAAGTCCATACCAAAGTCAATGAACTCCCATTCAATGCCTTCTTTCTTGTACTCCTCTTGCTCCAGAACAAACATGTGGTGGTTGAAGAACTGTTGCAGTTTCTCATTTGTGAAGTTGATGCAAAGCTGCTCCAAGCTGTTGAACTGATAATTAAACAGAGGCAAGTTCTTACTACTGACTGATATCTTTTATATCCCGATTGTTACAGAGACTTTGATAGCCGATGCTCACATCAAAGATCTCAAATCCAGCGATGTCCAGCACACCAATGAAGAACTGTCTAGGCTGCTTTGTGTCCAACATCTCATTGATTCGGATGACCATCCACAAGAACATTTTCTCATAGACAGACTTGCAGAGCGCAGAGACCGCATTGTTCACCTGAGAAATTCAAAGGTTGTGTAGATCATATTATTACACTTTTACTTCTCAAGACAAATATGAATGTCTGTGAGATATTTCTATCTATATTCATCTATGGAGTAGAGTAGAAAAGTGATCACCTGTGGTACTGTCTGGCCTTTGGTCACCATCTCATTTCCGACCTTCACTCTGGGGTAACACAGAGCTTTCAGCATGTCAGCGGAGTTGAGGCCCATGAGGTAGGCGATTTTATCGGCCACTGAGGAAGAACAGTTTTACGCAGTGTTTCTAATGAAGTGATTGTTTATATAATAATATGTGCTAATATGGCGTCTTACCCTCAGTGCCATCAGGCTCGGCCTGCTCCTCTCTCTGCTTCTGTTTGAACTTCATGCTCCCATGATGCATCACAGCACCTGTCAGCTTGTAGATGCTGATTTTCTCATCAGCAGTGAAGCCCAGAATGTCAATGGCGGTCTGTTCATACAGTGACCAAATTAATCAAACATTATTTCTTAGCAAGTATGTATGTCATGCAGTAATCATTTTATGCTGGTGTTTTTCTGATGTTTGTTTGCTCAGATATATTGCACAGGATCTGAAAATACTACTACTAAAACTAATGATAATTCAGTTGTCCACATACATCTGTGGCAATGAACTCCTCAACATCATTTATACTCTTGACAGTGATTTCACCCTGGCTGATCATTGGATAGTCGTAAGGGTTGGTGGTAATGAGCAGGGCCTCTGTAAAGAATTGATGGGGAGTATGTTAACAGTGTTCTCAAACATGGAAATAAATGAAGCGCACAGTACTGTAGATTTCTCACCGAGCAGCTCTGGCTTGTGTCCGGTCATGAGCTGGTAGAAGATGTGGTAGCTCCTCTCAGCAGACAGCTGGAATGTTACCCTTGACTTTTCCAGCAGATCTTCCAAAAAAGGAGAAAAAAGACATTGACTTCAATTGATTTACCCACATCTTAACCTTCAATTAAAATGTTTGGCTTAAAACAATGTTGACTCACAAGTTTCAATATCAGCTGAGGCCAGTTTTCCTGTGGTCCCAAAGTGAATCCTGATGAATTTACCCTAAGCAGATTGAAATCATTTACAAAAGCTCAGGTGTTTGGTAGCTTTGAAGGTGTGACTGAAGTTGTATAATGTTATAATGATTCATTTGTTTAACTTACAAAGCGAGAGGAGTTGTCATTCCTCACAGTCTTGGCATTACCATAAGCCTCCAGCAGAGGGTTGGCTGCTATGATTTGATCTTCTAGTGATCCCTATGTGTGATTGTAGGTCAATGGATAGTTATTAAAGTAAAGCACGAATACCTTATAGTAGTGTAGTGCAATGTAACTCCTGTCAACAGGGCTACAGTTGATTTTTGTCAGCATTTTTTTAAAATATAGTCTTAGTCATAGTCCTGTGCCAAATGTAACTTCGTTTTTATCATATTTAGTCAACATTGTTTTTGTTTAGTCAAGTTTTAGTTACCTAAATGTTTCCAGCATTTTATTCTAGTTTTAGCGAAAGGAAAGACATATTTTCATCATAATTTCATCATACTCTATAATGGTTAAAATGATAAAAAAATATTATTTTGGTAAATTTGAATTGCATTGATTGTTGTCATTTAGGAAAGTTATTTTTACATTTCATCAGAAGTTGCTCTTTCACCAATAAGCACAAATCAATAGAACATCGACTCATACCTCTTCTAGTGTAAAGATTTATTACAGTGTATCAATTGTAGGCTAAATAAACACCAAAGACTTAGATATACATTTGCGCTCTACATTATTATACATCTACATTATTAAAAGTGGTAAAACAAAAACCTACTGTCAAATATTATAGATTACTAACATTATTTCTAATAATTACAAGTCTCATTAATGTTTCTGTTCAAGTCTGTTAATGTTCTCAAAAAAGACAGAGAGGTTGTATAAGCACAATCAGCAACCACAATTGCAAACAATACAGTGGAGATCCATGACGGAACACAGACTGGCTGAATGACACTTTCATTTAAACAGATGACGGAGAGCACGCAAATGGTTGCCAGATTGCATAAAGAAAAAGCCGGTCATGTATACATTTAAAAGAAAAGCTCTGATTGGGGAATTAGAGCTCTTGATATCTGGCAACTGTAAACATGAACGCTTGCATAATAGTCTTGTACAGCAGTCTGAAATGTTTTGACTCCTCTTTTTTCACCAAAAATAAACGTTTATTGATAAAGTTTATTTTTTTAACTACATTTTAGTCTCGTCTTTTTTCGTCAAAAATATTGCATGTTTATATAGTCAGTTATCGTTTAATGACCTTATTATCAACTCGTCATCTTGTCGTCTAAGTCAGAGAAGAAAACTTAATTGACGAACATTTTTCACCATAGATTTAGTCAACAAAATTAACCGTACTCAGGACTCACCTCCCAGAATGTTTTAGATGTCCTATTCAACACACTAAGCTGATGAGTTGAAGTATTTTAATTAGCAAGACATCACAAACATTGTGGTTGGTGGGTTCTCAGGAATGCAGTTCAGAAGCACTGCTGCAATCAATAACTTTGTCTTGAAGAGATATTTACTAACCTGCATTTTTCCAGGGACAGGTTCTGCCTTCTTTGCTCCAGACATTGCACCAACAGTTGCAAAATACTGAATGACACGTTTTGTGTTCACAGTCTTTCCAGCACCAGATTCTCCACTGGAGGTTCACAATAGATCATGATTTAGTCATATATTTACATTACAATCGAATAGCTTCAGATTATTTCTGTAGACTTTTTACTCACGTAATCAGGACAGACTGGTTCTCACGATCTGAAATTATACCATGAATTATTAGCAGTGTTTCCAAATATAGGTAGTAATTTATATTAACTTGAAGGCATAAAGTGCCTTTTTATTCATAAAGTAAAACGCTTTTAGTTACATTTTATATGCAATAATACATTTAATACTTAAATAATAATTTATTTTTATTAATTGAACATATTGTTGAAAAAAAGTTAGGTATGGTTTTCTAGATAGTTATTAACTAATGATAAAAATAATCATTATCAGTCCTTTTTCATATGAATTGAAAGTGAAGTGACGTGATGGTGTGCCATACTCAGAATTTGTGCTCAGCATTTCACCCATCCAAGTGCTCACACACACACACACACACACACACACACACACACACACACACCCGGAGCAGTGGACAGCCATTTTTGCTATGGCGCCCGGGGAAACTTATTGAACATTTTTTGCAACAGTGAATATTACACAATGATATACAAATTGTACATCTTTTATGTAATTTTGGTTCTCTAACGGTTGGAGCATAAAACTAAAAGTTGCTTGTGGAGAACCAACTTCCCCTGCAGATAGTCGCCTGAACACTTTTCTTTTTTCATGAATATGGCGTAAACACACACATAGAATGAAATGGTAGTTTGCAGTTTCCTGTGAAATCTATACAATAAATATTATATATTAAAAATATTACATGGTAAGGCAAAAACAGTGATGGATTTATCATGCATGTGCATATTATTTAAATTTTGTTAACATCAAAACAAGTAAAATGCACAATCAACAGTTTTTAGAAAGTGAAATGGACATTCATATTTTACATTATGTAGTTATTGTTAATGTTTTTTTTTTCATCGTCAAAATTTGTCATAACACTTGTTTGTTGAGATACTTCTGGAATCCACTTACCAGTGAGCATGAACTGGTAGGCGTTGTCAGAGATGGAGAAGATGTGAGGCGGAGCTTCAATCCTCTTTTTGCCTCTGTATCCATTCACAACAACTGTATCGTACACTGGGAGCCACTTGTAGGGATTGACAGTGACGCAAAACAAGCCAGAGTAGGTCTGAAAAGGAGACGGATCGTTTTACAATGCTGCCGCCCCCTCTAATGAATAAAAGAATAAAATCTGATGTGCTTAGACTTACGTAGATCATCCATGCTGCGTATCGCTCTTTGAGGTTATACAGCACAGCAGGCTCATTGAGGTGGGTCATCATGGCCATGTCCTCAATTTTGTCAAACTTGGGAGGATTCATGGAGAAGATTTCATCTTCTTTTACCGTGATAGTCTGTAATGAACATTGATCGGTGATCAAGAAAGATTAGACGTTTTGAACACATTCGTATGATATTTAACTGAAGATCTTTAACCTCTGCAGACTGAAGCACATTAACAGATGAATTAGTTTTTATCCATAATACTTACTTTCCCACAGTGAGTTTTGACTGTAGCTTTTCCACCTTCTTTACTAACAAGAGTGCCCTTCAGGTACATCTCGTCCGGCACGGTCACGAAGAATGCCGTTTTGGCATCAAAGGGGGTGTTCTGAGCCTCGATTCTCTCTCTCTCTGGCTTCCGGAGGTAAATGGCCGCCGGGCCGAAACACTCCATCTCACCATCTCCCATGATTGGACTGCACTGCGGAGTAAAATACTTCCCTTAACTCTGCTTACTGTTACCTCTCTACTTTCTCAGGTTATCACATTATAAACTGGTCTTCTTGTCATTATCATTACAATGTTGTAAAAACGTAACTTGTATTATTTTACCTTTTACGATCTTCTGAGAGGAAAAAAGCAGCTGTTGAGTTGTGCTTTCTGAAAAAGATCAAGAGATATTCAGTGAAATGTATTAGCATCTTCCAATATGGGTTCCATTATGCATAATTTGATGAAGAACACTGAGGTGTTCTACATTAATTATTATGTTAAAACGAAACTGACAAATTAAAAATGTGCAGTTCCCCCACCTTAGCTGGTTCACTGTAAGCCTTTGGGGGTCAAAGTCTCCCGTTTATATAGTGTCATTTCTGAGCACTCAGCAGAACTGTCCAGTCAGATTTGGTCATGTTATTTTACTTGGTGTGATGTTTCTCTGTTCCCGGGAGGAAATAGGAAGATGTTGTCATTCATCTAGTATGAGGAATACCGTTATATTGGTACACACAGATATTGGGCGTTGGGTTAATAGACAAGACAGGGCCAAAAAATGTTTGTCACAGTCCATGCGTTTTTAAATTGTAACTTTATAATTAGATTTTTTTAATGCAAATGCATTACCTGTTTGAGTTTCACTTGATGTTGCTAAGGTCCTATTTCAGTGTAGCATCTGTAAAACTAGGGGAACTTGGCACAGCAGAGAAACTCTCAGATGCAAGAAGCAGTCAGATGTCTCCAGTATTCTGTTTCAGGTGACATCAAGACTTGTAACATAGAATTTATTTGTTAAGTATATAAATTCTGCTTTATAAACAGGAACTGCTTTGTCTGTTCCTGTTGTTCGTTCACACTGCAATCTACGATATTGTTAGTGATCACATGATCAAGGGGCATAGAGGACAGCTTGGCTGGTTTTCCAAGAATTCTCCCAGCTTTTGCCAGTAGGAGATAAAATTAAAATCTAAAAACCTCAAAGATTTATTACCAGAGATGGAAGTAACAAGTCATCCTTCCAAATGAAAAATAATATCTCTGACGTTTGTTTTATTGGGCCATTAGATCTCAGCCGTCATGGCATGAAGTAAACTGGACTCATAGTGATATTATGACTCAAAGTTATAAACAGCATGTACTTATATGGAAAAATCATAATTATATTGCAGCGAGAGCTGCTGTTTGTATAATGAGGATTAGGTCACTTGTCCATACAAGCAACAGTGAAGGGTTGATGGGAACTGTAAGTAGGTCTTATGCTTTATTTTTAATTTACTTTAAATGAATAAGAAAAAGTAATATGAATGTTTACGTTTCTACTTGTTGAATACGTCCAGTATATTGTTTTACTCTGTGGTTTATGTTTTCACCAGTATTAATTGCATTCAGAAGAGTTTGATGCACTAGGTTGATTTCAGTGTGAGCATACAGTAAATGTTTAGTCTAATAACACTAGGTGTAAGATAGTATATAGAAAGTATTGTGGCATGCTGGAGTGCGTTTGAGCAGAAGTTACATGATGATGTGCAAGAAAAGTCTTTATGTGATACTCCTTACAGTTCAGCTTTTTGCTGATGTAAAGATCTATTTCTTTCTGCTGAACTGTGGTTATATTCAATCCAACAGCAACATACCCAGCAAAGTGAACAGACTACAGTCTTTGTTAAAAAAAAAGAAAAGAAAAAAAGATAGGACCAGGAAAAAAACCTCTTAATTTCCTAGAATGGATAACTTGTGTTCAGTTTCTGTTAACTACATCTCAGTAAATTCCTCTTCCTTTCATTCAAATTCAAATTCCAGTTTAACTTCCTGTGGAGTTTAGCCAAATTAAATCAAATTCCAACTTCTAAAGTTAAAGAGAGCACATACACCCAAAGTGGGAATTATTCATGAACTAAATATTTCAACATGAGCTGTAGGAAGGGGGGAGCAATGTCTTAAATCTCCTGTCATGTCGAGCTGTTTCTCCAATATAAAAGGGAATTAATATTTTCAGAATAAAATTACCTCCTTAATATAAGAAATAAAGTTCAAGTTCAGAGTACCTAAAATAAAAAATATCTAAAACAGGAGCTGCAGAGATACAGCCTGTTCCAAATGGTCTGTTGTGTTTTGTTTTCTTATAAATCCTCTTTATATTAGTCATGTTCTCACGACTCCTCATCCAAGCTCTTGTTCTATTCAGACTGGACTACTGTAATGCTCTCTTGGCAGGCCTTCTAGCATGTAAAAATGTCTTGAACTGTGCGTCATTCAATGTGTTGATGTAATTTCCACTGAAACTTATGACTTATGATAGCCACAGTTACATAGATTCCCATTTTAGATTTAATATGAAACTGACACTAAAGCAAAACATTGAACATAATCCTGCTGAGGATATGTAGTTTGAAAAGTGTGTAATTTATGTTTGTGCATGGCACCAGTGTTCTACTCGACAGTGCTTTTCTAGTAATGCCAAGTCTTGTCTAACTGTGTATTGATACCCAGCTTATTGATAACCTTAAGGTTAACATATTCATCCTTAAAGCCAGAAAACTTGCTTTGTGATATTATGGGGACTTTAACGAATAAAAGAGAGCACACGTCACACCTCTCCTCATAAACTTCATCTCAAGGCACTGTTGTTTGCCTACTGAACAACCACTGGCTCTGCACCCCTATAGCTAAACTCTACTTCAGACCTTTGGCCCTCCAGAAGCTTATGTTCTGCAAATGAGCTGAACCTTGTGGTGCTATCCCAAAGAGGCACAAAATCACTTTCAGGAACCATTTGCTTGACTGGTCTGTGCTGGTGGAATGACCTGCCTAAGTCAAGTCACCTTTATTTATACAGGGAGTGCAGAATTATTAGGCAAGTTGTATTTTTGAGGATTAATTTTATTATTGAACAACAACCATGTTCTCAATGAACACAAAAAACTCATTAATATCAAAGCTGAATATTTTTGGAAGTTTTAGTTTTTAGTTTTTAGTTTTAGCTATTTTAGGGGGATATCTGTGTGTGCAGGTGACTATTACTGTGCATAATTATTAGGCACCTTAACAAAAAACAAATTTATACCCATTTCAATTATTTATTTTTACCAGTGAAACCAATATAACATCTCAACATTGACAAATATACATTTCTGACATTCAAAAACCAAACAAAAACAAATCAGTGACCAATATAGCCACCTTTCTTTGCAAGGACACTCAAAAGCCTGCCATCCATGGATTATGTCAGTGTTTTGATCTGTTCACCATCAATATTGCGTGCAGCAGCAACCACAGCCTCCCAGACACTGTTCAGAGAGGTGTACTTTTTTCCCTCCTTGTAAATCGCACATTTGATGATGGACCACAGGTTCTCAATGGGGTTCAGATCAGGTGAACAAGGAGGCCATATCATTAGATTTTCTTCTTTTATACCCTTTCTTGCCAGCCACGCTGTGGAGTACTTGGACGCGTGTGATGGAGCATTGTCCTGCATGAAAATCATGTTTTTCTTGAAGGATGTAGACTTCTTCCTGTACCACTGCTTGAAGAAGGTGTCTTCCAGAAACTGGCAGTAGGACTGGGAGTTGAGCTTGACTCCATCCTCAACCCGAAAAGGCCCCACAAGCTCATCTTTGATGATACCAGCCCAAACCAGTACTCCACCTCCACCTTGCTGGCGTCTGAGTCGGACTGGAGCTCTCTGCCCTTTACCAATCCAGCCACGGGCCCATCCATCTGGCCCATCAAGACTCACTCTCATTTCATCAGTCCATAAAACCTTAGAAAAATCAGTCTTGAGATATTTCTTGGCCCAGTCTTGACGTTTCAGCTTGTGTGTCTTGTTCAGTGGTGGTCGACTTTCTGCCTTTCTTACCTTGGCCATGTCTCTGAGTATTGCACACCTTGTGCTTTTGGGCACTCTAGTGATGTTGCAGCTCAGAAATATGGCCAAACTGGTGGCAAGTGGCATCTTGGCAGCTGCACGCTTGACTTTTCTCAGTTCACGGGCAGTTATTTTGCGCCTTGTTTTTTCCACACGCTTCTTGCGACCCTGTTGACTATTTTGAATGAAACGCTTGATTGTTCGATGATCACGCTTCAGAAGCTTGGCTATTTTAAGACTTCTGCATCCCTCTGCAATATATCTCACTATTTTTGACTTTTCTGAGCCTGTCAAGTCCTTCTTTTGACCCATTTTGCCAAAGGAAAGGAAGTTGCCTAATAATTATGCACACCTGATATAGGGTGTTGATGTCATTAGACCACACCCCTTCTCATTACAGAGATGCACATCACCTAATATGCTTAATTGGTAGTAGGCTTTCCAGCCTATACAGCTTGGAGTTAGACAACATGCATAACAAGGATGATGTGGTCAAAATACTCATTTGCCTAATAATTCTGCACTCCCTGTACAGCTCTTTTTACAATGATTACAGGAAAATAATGCAACAAAGTTTGTTTTTGCTGTACAGCAGATCTAGAAGAAAATATTGTCCTTGTCCAGATTATGTAAGTTGTAAAAATCATTAATTATTAATTTAGTCAATTTGTCTATACAGCAGCTCTGGAGAAAACGCTGATGTCATCATCCACCTCAGTTCAGTTTGCATACAATGGTGTCAATGCAGGCAGATCAGTAATATTGAATATTATTATATTAATATATTCCCTAACTGAGCAAGCCAGAGGTGAGAGTGGCAAGGAACCTGTAACATGGTTAGTAGTTAGGGAAGGAGGAGGCGGGAACTGGCGAATGTTCAACACTTTAATTATGAAAAATAAACAAACACAAGACGAAAGTAAAAGCGTCAGCCCCTCACGGACGGCTTCTGCACACACACAAAGAAAACCTAACATAAAATAGTCCAGGCCTGGCCCTCTCTCCTCCTGCGATGCTCCCGGAGCTTTTCCGTGAGGTGGCGTTTATCATCAGTCACTCCACCCGCCTCGCCCCGTTCTCAGAGCTCTCAGCCTTGTCCTGCTTTCCAGAGAACCTGTAAGGGCCGCCCACTGGTCCAATGACGGTTTCCAATAGAGCGGGTGAAGGGATCTGCTTGTTGCTGTCTTCCTTTATACAACGCGATATCAACTGAATTAAATACATTTCTTTATATGCATTACCTCTGTATTTTCATCTATTTTCACTCCACTTATGAAAAAGGTTTAAATCATATTTGATTAGTTATACATTTGAATAAATGTTTGATTATTCCTTTTAACCCTTAGTTTGAATTATACTCGTTCGTTCGGATTCCTATAACCCTTTGAGTCTCGCACCGATCGGGAATACGGTCTCTTAATCTCAAACTTGTCAGTCTTGGTCATCTAGACAGAAGCAATTGACTGATACTTTTAGACGCCGCTCCATGCTTGCTTATTTCTAAAAATATGTTATTCAGTCCCCATAGATCTGTACACTCTTAATTATAGTACGACTATATCTAGCCAGAGGTCATGACCATTGCCATAGAACCAAGCTGACCAATCTAACTCCCTCTGATGACAACTTTACATAATCATGCTGTAGTTTCCCACACTTAGAATAATATTACAATAATCAGAGGTTGAGGCTGACCCGAATTCAGATTGGTCTGACAACCCTTTTGTTGTTCTGAACGGAAAAACCCATATTAGCCTCTACAGTCTAAGTACACGTGACTAATGCCAATGTGTTAGTCGGAGCTCCAAAACTGAGTTTTGGTCCGTTACTAACCTGAGCGTAGATTTGTGGAGTTAACGTCACCTACTAGAGTTTAATAATTTCAGAGTCAATCAGAATAAATTCAAACATAACAATTTATTAACCAGGTAATAGAACAATAATTCAACTCCAATTCAAAGAATAAAACATACATCAAATCAATAATAAAAGAACATAAAAGCATTTACCTGGCAGTGAAATAGACTACACACAGTGATTGTGCGGGAGATCTGTCTACAGATTCCCCGAACCCTTTGCCAGCTCGTCCCTAAATACCCAGATAATTCAATTAGACCATTGGTGGTGTCTGCAATTGTAATTAGGTTTGGGCCCCTGTTCAGGGGTCACAAATGGGCAATCAGATGAATGGGTTATTCGTACCTGTAGAAGGGGGCACTTATTTGCATACAGGAGGTCGTTTGAATGAAGGATCTGAGGGCGGGCACACCTTTAATGACACACAATATTTCTTGTTTTCTAGAACTTCTTTGAAGTTCATACTATGTCTGGGAGAATGAGACCATTTTAATTTTACCAGGCGCACCGAGACATTTCAAATGATACCAAATATGCATATTCATTTGTTGTACACATTCAACATTGCATGGGTTTGGATGGAGTTTTAGGTGAGGGAGAAGGAGAGGATGATGGGAGAGTGTAGTGGTGAGGTGTGAACTGCTCGGTATGGGGTGTCTCGGATGGTGCTGTTTCTTATGCAGGAGAGCGTTCAAATGTTGATTGTCAGGAAAGTCCTTTGTTCTCGTAGGGAAAAGTTGTCCTTCTGTCCAGACGATCCGACTCCAGCCTTACAAACCCAATCTCCATCAGGTGACAGATAGAGAAAAAAAAAAAAACGAGGCTCGGTCGGGGGGCCAGTTCTCCTCAAACGAACAGCGCATGACTGATCAGAAGTCAGATTGTGATCAGAACATTCAAAATATTTAATCCAGTTCCATCTAGTTGAAGATACTGGGGAGCTAAACCATTTTGTGCTTTATAAGCAATTAGCAAGATTTTAAAATGTATATTGTGTTTTATGGGGCACCAATACAGTGTTTACAGAGCCAGGCTAATATGGTGCCTCCTGACTAGTGAGAATTCTAATAACCTAGTTGTAATTGGACTTCTAGCTCAGTTTGAACAAAATAGTGACATGTTACCATGTCAATCGAATTGGCCAAATGGGATTCAAATTGGCTTACCCTAGTGTCAGATGCATGCATTGTTTAATGTGTTTCCATTTAGCATAAAAGTTTGTGCTGACAGCAAGTGAGTCTATGTTTTACTTCACCAATGACAGACACCAAATGAATGAGGCAGGGCATACAAATGCATCAAATAGACGGAGTGGGTTGGAATAGGAGTGCAATAATTCTGACCTTATTCTAAAATATTTTGCTAACATATTTTACATCTAAAACACTTCAAATCTCTTCCCCCAATTACAACAGCTCCATTAACTACAGTGTGTAAACCACTGTTTATTATATCATTATAATAATAATAATTTCCCCCTGCTGTATCGAACACATACAGAACTGTGACTTCCAAACCGGGATAGGTATTGAACCGTTAATTTTGTGTACCGTTACACACTTTTGTGGTTGTCTTGGTTATCTATTCATGTTTCCCTTCCCTTTGTATTCTGATATTACTCCCATTGTCATTGTTTCAGGTTAATTAATCTAAGGACATTTTTTTTTACTGTGTATAAATACTACCCCAAACTTTAGCAAATTCAGTAAACTGCATTTGTGTTGTTTACTGCATCAAGCCTCATGAAGTCCATGTTACAAGTAGACCTTTTATTCAAACTTCTATTAAGCATTTGGTTTGGCCAAGTTAGGTGTCATAGCTTGTATTCTTCATCAATCCCAGAATACATTGCAATGAGTTTGGTGTAAAAGTAAGTCCAAGCTAGGTGCAACAGGAAAGTTTTGGATTATAAATATAATTTATTTCATTCTGAAATGTATGGATTTAAACATAACGTAATATTGTTATTAAATAATAAATAATAATACATTATATTTATAATGCACTTTCCATCAGAGATCTCAAAGTGCTACAGGGTTAAAACAAAAGCAAGTTCTTTAATAATAACAATCTAAAAGTGACCAAAAGCTTTGCTAAAAAGAAATGTCTTAAGGCCTTTTTTAAAACAGTCAGTGGATTGAGGTGCCCTCAAGGAGTCAGGGAGGACATTCCACAGATGCGGGGCAGCAGTACAAAAGGCCCTGTCTCCCATTGTCCTGAGTCTGGTTCTGGGTATGTGGAGGAGGTTTGAGTGAGTGGAACGGAGGGAACGGGTTGTGGTTTGTGGGTTGATAAGTTCTTTTAGGTAGGAGGGGGCATGTCCATGGATGCATTGATGTGTGAGGAGTAAAACCTTGTACTCAATCCTGGTGGAGATGGGAAGCCAGTGGAGTGAGTGAAGAATAGGGGTAATGTGCTCATATTTCCGCACTCTCATCAGGATCCTAGCTGCAGAGTTTTGGATGTACTGAAGCCTCTGCAGACTCTTTCCAGGAATCCCAATGAGAAGTGCATTGCAGTAGTCCAGTCTGGAGGAGACAAAGGCATGAACCAGTTTTTCGGCATCTGAAAGGGTGAGAATGGGCCGGAGTTTGGAGATGTTACGGAGGTGGTAGAAAGAGGTCTTGCATAAGTGATTTATATGAGCTTCAAAAGTGAGTTGGGAGTCAATTTTTACACCAAGATTAGTTACTGTTGATGAGAGGGGAATGTTGAGAATGCCAGAAAAGGTGATACTGGTTATGGATGATGATTTGAATTGGTGAGGAGTGCCAATCAAGATGGCTTCGGTTTTGGAGCTATTTAGTTGAAGGAAGTTATGCTCCATCCATACCTTTATCGCCTCCAGACAGGCACTAAGTTTTGATGGGGATGACTGTTAGGGTGTGGATTCAGCTGTGGCATGTACATAGAGCTGTATGTCATCGGCATAGCAGTAGAATGAGATTTTGTGACGGCTGATGATTTGGCCAAGGGGGGTGAGGTAGAGAATGAAGAGGATGGGGCCAAGGACTGACCCCTAACCCTAACCTGACTGGAATTTTTCAAAGAGGTTATTATATTTGAGGTGGTCCTGAAGGTGGCTGGCAACTACTTTCTCAAGTACTTTTGATATGAAGGGGAGATTTGAGATGGGCCTATAGTTGGATAGGACTTCCGAATCAAGAGTGGGTTTTTTGAGCAGTGGTGTGATAATGGCATTTTTTAAGACGGGGGAACGTGACCAGTTTTGAGGGAATGATTTATAACAGCAGTGATCAGGGGACTTAGGACGGTGATATGAGTTTTTACCAGGGAGGTTGGGAGAGGGTCCAGGGGACAGGTGGAGGATTTCATCTTCCTGATGATGTTCTGCACCTCTTCTGATGAAACCTCAGGAAAGCAGTTTAGGGGTTGGGAGATGGTATATGTTAGGGGAACAGTTTGGGTGGGAGGACCAGAAAGGGCAGAGCGAATATGTGCAGTTTTTGACGTGAAGAAATCCATGAATTTATTGCACTGCTCTTCTGTAGCGGCAGTAAATGGGGGCGATTGTGGTTTGAGAAGGTGGTTTATAGTGGAAAAGAGCTGCTTGGAATTTCCTGGGCTGTTTCTGATGACATCGGAGTAAAACTGTGACCTTGCCTCTTTGAAAGACTGTGCATATTTTTGTTGTTGCTTCCGGTAGATTTGTTTATGGACAGTGAGGCCAGAGGCTCTGAAACGCCGCTCAAGGACCCGCCCTGCTGCCTTCATCTTACGAAGCTCATCTGTAAACCAGGGTGCTGAGTGGGTGAAGGTGACTGTTCTTGTTTTAATAGGGGCATGGAGGTCCAGGAGGCTGCTCAGATGGCTGTTGTAGTAGTCCACTGCTTCGTCGGCTGATAGAAAGTGTGTGGAAAGATGCTGAAAGAGGCTTCAACGAGCCTAAGAGAGCCCACGTCACGCCCCTCTTCATCTCTCTGCACTGGCTACCCCTCGCTGCTCGCATCAAGTTCAAAGCGCTGATGCTTGCTTACAGATCCACCACAGGCTCTGCACCTTCCTACCTCCACACACTGCTACAACGCTACGTCCCCACCAGAAGCCTGCGATCACTAAAGGAGCGTAGGCTTGTGGTACCGTCACAGAGAGGCACAAAATCACTCTCCAGATCATTCTCCTTCACTGCTCCCTGCTGGTGGAATGACCTCCCTACTTTCATCAGGAACGCAGAATCCCTGGCAATATTCAAGAGACAGCTGAAAACTCACCTCTTCCGTGAACACTTGATCCCCTCATTAAAAAAAAAAATAAAAAATAAAAAAACACCTTTCCTTCCCTTTTCCCTTCCTACTCTAGCTTATGGTACTGAGCAATGTATGGAACTTGTATTGTGAGCACTTCCTGTGTTATTTGCCAATTCATGAAGAATCGCTTGTTTGTTTTCCTCACTTGTAAGTCGCTTTGGATAAAAGCGTCTGCTAAATGACTAAAATGTAAATGTAAAAATGAAAGTCTGCTGCCAAGTGTTCTGGGTTTATGTTTTTTAGGTTTCTGAAACAGATGTTCCGCTTTGGCTTGGAGAGGCTGGATGGGGATGGCAAATCCATAGAGATTACCTTGTGATCGGACACACCTAGGTCATACACCTGCAGGTTGGTGAGAGGGGCAGAGTTAGTAATGACCAGGTCCAAGGTATGCCCCCTGGTGTGTGTGGAGACACCAACAAGTTGTTTTAAGTTAAAACAGTCCAGTAGTTGAAGAAATTCAGCTGAAAAACGACAGGAGGGGGTGTCAACATGGATGTTCATATCACCTAGAATTATAACATCGGCGGAGGATGTGCAGAAAGTTGTGAGGAGATTTGACATCTCAGTGATAAATGATGGGTTTGATTTTGGTGGTCGGTAGATGAGAAGGAACAGCACAGGGGAAGGGGACTTACATTTAAATGCAAGGCATTCAAATGAAGATAGTTCAGGTAATGGTTGCAGAGATAAATCCAGATCGCTGCGATAGATGACTGACAGGCCGCCACCATGCCCCGTGCTGCGAGCTTTTTGGAGGTAGCTATATCCTTGGGGACAGCTCTCGTTTAAAGAAGAAAAGGTATTTGTTTGGTGCCAGGTCTCTGTAATGCACATAAAGTCCAGAGATTTTTCTAGGATATGGTCATGAATGAGGCAGGATTTGTTTGTAATAGACTGTGCATTTAAGAGTTCGATTTTGCTACTTGATGAAGCAACAAATCTTTGCACTGGCCGTAGCAGATTGGAGTCCACTCCACGTTTTGCATTCAGCTTACTGAGAGGTGTTGCCATGGAGACGTCCTAACTACTTATCCAGTAGGAGACAGCACTCTGATGACGTATGCGTGGAGCGACATTACGCGTTGCTGACCAGAGAGCCGGGATGGTAAGACTTGTCTGTGAGCAGACAAACTTTCTGCGGGAACTTCTATGGAAATAGCGCGGACGGCGGAGAATTCCTAGTTGTTTAAGCACAGCAATGCACGGTGGAGTGAGGAAACTGTTGAGATTCATCAGCTGGTTGACGGAGTAACTCAACATAGTGGAGGCGGCGGCGCGGAAGACGGCCGTTTTTAGCCGCGTAGCAGCAGCGATGCTGCGATGCACAAGCAGCGACGACCAATTCCAGGGAGTCTCCGAGCAGGTGTTTTGCTAACGGCAACAGGTAGGCCACCGCTAGAATTAAAAGCTACCTGATAGCTATCCAGTAAGGTCCACAGTTCGGTGGTGCGGGAGGTAGACGTTTTTTTGTTTTTTTTTTGTAAAAGGTCCACTGGTCGGTGGCGAGGATAGTAATAGGAGGATAGAGGATAGTAAAAGGTAAAAGATTAAAAGGTTAAAAACTTGGCGTTATTTTGGCGCGACTGGAGAAGCGGCGAACAGACAACGCCAGCGTCCTCTCCGTGTGAAGGACTCTAACATACATGCCTATGAAGGACTGACTAGGAAGGATGCAGCCTCTTGTCTCTCTTGTTATTAATGATGATATGCTAATGTTTTAGCAGAAATCTCTATACATATTAATTAAAATGTTTAATAACGATACTATAAATATTCTGGATTTATTATTTATCTCATATAGATTATAATGCTAATGATTTATGAATCAGTTTAAAGAGATTAAACTAGTTTTGTATGTCTTTAAAAAAATTAGTGATGATGTTTTACTGTGGAAAAAATAATCGACATCAAAGTCAAAATTTGCCATTTTAATGGACACAGGAAAACTCAAGACAAGTAAATCATATCATATGCTTGCTTGTGGATGAGGTTTCTTGTCTTCATTCTTCATCTTTACTCTTGAAAATGCAAAATGATAAAATTAGATTTTGTGGAAAATTTAAATGTTATGTATTAAAAAGTAACCTCTCAGAGTTTCTCTACATCACATGTGTCAAACTCCTCTCCTGGAGGGCAACTTTCCAGCAGAGCGTAGCTCCAACTATCTCCAAGACACCTGCCTTGAAGTTTCTAGTAACCGTGAAGGTCTTGAATACCTGGTTACGGTGCGTTTAATTAGGGTTGGAGCTAAACTCCAGGAACTGAGTTTGACAACCCTGCTCTACATGATCACCATTAGCTGTTACCTTCCCGACATCACGGCTCTTGGCCCTCAGCTTGTTGACCTGGGACTCGGCGATGTCAGCGCGCTCCTGAGCCTCCTCCAGCTCATGCTGCACCTTCCTGTATCTGGACAGGTGAGTGTTGGCCTGCTCCTCCTGTTACGATTACACAAGATATCCAAACCCATTTCATAGCAGTGTATTCATGGCACTGGATTTTTTTGTCAATACTAGAACTTCATGCTCAAGACATTTGATATTAGACTCACAGCTTCTTCAGCCTGGCGCTTGTAGGCCTTCACTTTCAGCTGCAGCTTGTCTACCAGATCCTGCAGTCGGGTCACGTTCTTCTTGTCTTCCTCAGTCTTTGGGTGTAAATATTGTTCGTGATCTTAGTTGAACTGTATATTGTAAAAGGTGGTAAATTTCTAATTCCAAAGTAGTGTTACCTGGTAAGTAAGTTCCTTCACTCTTCTCTCGTATTTGCGCACTCCTTTCACAGCGTCTGCACCACGTCTCTGCTCGGCTTCAATTTCAGACTCTAACTCACGTACCTTCAGTAGAGAGTTATTGTTTCAGCTGTCAAATCTCTGCCATGATCAGTACATCTGAGAATGTGTTTTGTTAAGATCCTAAACACTCAAATTTACCCTGGACTCCAATTTCTGGAGCTGTTTCTTTCCACCCTTCATGGCCAGACTTTCAGCCTCATCCAGACGGTGCTGCAGGTCTTTGACAGTCACCTCCAGGTTTTTCTTCATCCTCTCCAGGTGAGCACTGGTGTCCTGCTCCTTCTTCAGCTCCTCAGCCATCATAGCAGCCTGAAACCGATACCACATGCACCTAAACACAATGCAAATAATTGTTTAAATTAGAGTAGAGAAACAGAATGTAATCACTCACATCAGTGATGGCCTTCTTGGCCTTCTCTTCTGCATTTCTGGCCTCCTGGACTGAATCCTCCACCTCACCTTGAACCTGGACCAGATCAGCCTCAAGCTTCTTCTTGGTGTTAATAAGACTTGTATTCTGTGGGATGTAAACAGTTAGTTTAGTTTACATTTATAAGAAAGTTATCATCATGTATCCTGAATTTGTTCCTAGTATTTAGTAATTGTTTGTACTTGTGAGTGCAGCAGTCCCACACGCTCGCTGGCATCAACCAGCTCCTGCTCTGCCACTTTTCGGCCTCTCTCTGTTTGCTCCAGTGCAGCTCTCAGCTCCTCAATCTCTGCTTGCATCAGGTTATTCCTGCGCTCCACCATGGCCACCTGCTCCTTCATGTCCTCCTGTCCTCTGAGAGCATCATCAAGGTGGAGCTGGGCATCCTGTGGCAACAATCTTTTTTTTAGTTGTCGTGCTTTGGTTAATTTATATAACATATTCATATTGTCAAGGATTTCATATTCATTGCAATTCCACATTCTACAGAAAGAAACCTTGAGTTGGCCTTGGACGTTCCTGAGCTGTTTCTGGGCCTCAGCAGCCTGGCGGTTAGCGTGACTCAGCTGGATCTCCATCTCATTCAGATCTCCCTCCATCTTCTTTTTGACTCTCAGGGCATCATTTCTGCTCCTGACCTCAGAGTCCAGAGTGCTCTGCATTGAATCGATCACTCTTTGGCTGTTCCTCTTGATCTGTTCCATCTCCTCATCCTTCTCAGAAAGCTTCCTGTCAATCTCGCTCTTCACCTGGCTCAGCTCCAGCTGCACACGAAGAATCTTGGACTCTTCATGCTCCAGGGTGCCCTGAAGGATAGTTAAAGTAAGAATTATATCAACCTGGTTGAAAAATAGTGTAATGTTTCACCATGTAAGAATAGTAGTTTTTCATGGTTTTTGATTTAAGAATTTTAAGTAACAATACTTCAGCTTCTTCAAGTGCAGTCTGGATCTCTGATTTCTCAGACTCCACTGTCTTCTTTGCCTTTTCCAGTTCATGAATCGTCTTTCCAGTCTCTCCAAGCTGCTCAGTGAGGTCAGAAAACTCCTCTAAATGATTTAAAAAGCAGAATTGTAAATATTTGTTTGTGCATGTTTTGTTTTTTTTTAGTCCTTGGTGTACAAATAATAGTTGCATTACGTTGCAGATTCTTGTTTTCCCTCTTCAGGGTCTCGAGGTGGTCAAGAGCTTCCTCATAGGAGTTCTTCATTTTGAAAAGCTCAGTGCTGAGAGAACGAGCTTCTTTCTGAGCACCTTCTAGTTCAGCCTGACTTTCCTCATACTTCTGTTTCCACTCTGCTAGCACCTGATGATGAAATAAATTTAGTCATCGTTAATTCGTAAAGTCCATTATTCAAGGTTAGGGTCATAGGTAATCCATGTCTTTCTTACCTTGTCAAAGTTTCTCTGCTTCTTGTCAAGGTTGGCTGCCAATGCATTTGCCCTCTCCACATCAATCATGAGATCCTCTACTTCACCCTGCAGTCTCTGTTTGGTTTTTTCCAGAGAGGCACACTTGGAGTTCACCGCCTCAATGGATTCTTCAGCATCCTGTAGACGCTGGGCCAGCTTTTTCCTGAGGAAAGTGAAATGAAATGATCAAATCTTATTAATTATTTTCATATTAAATGTAGGATACTGAAGACTTTTTCCAATGATGTATTTACTTGGATTCCTCGAGCTCCTCAGTGCGTTGGATGGCATCAGTCTCATATTTGGTTCTCCACTGAGCCACCTCACTGTTGGCCTTAGACATTCCACGCTGGAGTTCAGCTTTGGCCTCCTGCTCTTCCTCATACTGCTCTCTGAGCAAATCACAGTCATGGCGGGCAGACTGAACTGCATGGGCCAGAGCGTTCTTGGCCTAAAATGAAATGTTATGTTTTATGCAGTTTATGGGCATTGTTTTTTGGAAATTCATGGATTTACACATTTACTTTTGAGGTGGTTATTTACCTTCACTTCCTCATCAACAAGTCTCTTGAGTTCCTCAATTTGCTGAATATAAGCCTGTTTTCCTCTGGTCAGCTGAGAAATAAGAGCATCTTTCTCTTCCAGTTGGCGACTAAATTCTCCTAACAGATCGAAAGCCCATTAGTAATGCATACATATTAATGTAAAGTTACTTATAACCTTGCAATACTCACCATTTTCAGTCTGAAGTCTTAATTTTTGTGCATTTATATCATACAGTTGACGCAGGTTCTCATCATTCTTGGCTTTGATTTCACTTAGTTGGTCCTCAAGTGTACGACACAGCTTTTCTAAATTACCCTATTGAAATGCAAGTTTAAACGCAGGTATTTTAATGTGAATTTTATTCTGTAATTTGTGTCTCATATGCTTTACCTTTACTTTAGCCACAGCCTCCATATTACTTGTCAAGTCATCAATCTCCATCTTGTATTCACTCTTCTCCTTCTCCAGCTTCTGCTTGACCCGCTGGAGGTTGTCGATCTGTTCTCCGAGCTCAGCCACACTGTCTGCCTGCTTCTTTCGGAGAGCTGCAGCCGTAGCTTCATGCTGCAAGGTGGACTCTTCCAGATCACGACGCAACTTCTGGAATTCAGCTTCACGCTTCTTGTTCATCTCAATCTGGGCAGCAGTGGCACCACCAGCTTCCTCAAGCCTCTCACTGATCTCTTCAAGTTCCCTGGAGAGATCAGCTCTCTGCTTCTCCACTTTAGCTCGAGCAGCTCGCTCGGCCTCGATTTCCTCTTCCAACTCCTCGATACGAGCCTAAATAAAGAATTCCAAATTAACAACCCATTGATATTGGTAAAATTGGGTTTCCCAGCTGTGCATGTACTTCACCATTTCACAAAGAAAAGATTATATTTAGCTTTACCTGAAGTTCTTTAATCTTCTTCTGAAGCTGTGCTCCCAAAGACTGTTCATCCTCAATTTTGCTGAGAAGTTGACTTATTTCAAAGTCCTTCCTGTTTTTAAAGTACTTTTTTGTAAAATGTGTAAAATACTCATTTTGTCTAATTGTGTGAATACTAATGTCTACTCACTTTTTGATCTTCTCATCTGATTGCTGTTTGTCATTCTCCAGGTCCATTATGGACTCCTGGGCCAGTTTCAGATCACCCTCAAGCTTCCTCTTGGCTCTCTCAAGGTCCATACGGAGCTTCTTCTCTTGCTCCAGTGAGCCCTCAAGCTATTGTTACAGAAACCAGAGCATTTAATTCTGGTATAGAGACACAACATTAATTTCCCTCTGATTCATGCTCTTATTCTCATGCCAAATATCTTACATCATCCACTTGCTGCTCAAGCTTTGTCTTGGATTTAGTCAGAGTGTTTACTTTGTCTTCCTCTGCCTGAAGATCATCAAGAGTCTGCTGGTGTGCCTCTTGGAGGGCTTTCTTCTCTTTGGTCAGCTTGGCAATGCTCTCATCCTGAGAGGCCATCTCCTCCGTCAGGTTTTTAACCTAAATGGAAAAATTGTTAATTGTTGTTATTCTCAAGATCCTGAACAATCAGCAGTGTGAAGAACATGTGAAAGATGATTGACCTTATTTTCTGTTGCATGTTTCTCCTTCTCCACTTTGGCCAAGGTGAGCTCCAGGTCATCGATGTCTTTCTTCAGTTCAGAGCATTCGTCCTCCAGTTTCCTCTTCTTGGCAGTGAGTTCAGCATTGATTTCCTCCTCATCCTCCAGTCTCTCTGTTGTCTCTTTGAGTTTGGCCTCAAGCTGGATCTTGCTTTTGATAAGACCTTCACATCTCTCCTCAGCATCAGAGAGGTTTTCGGTTTCCTGTTTATTAAGATGGATGTAGTTAAGGACTAATGGCCATAGCTGTAGGAATCATTTTGACTCAATAAGAACTGAAATACTCACAGCTGCTATTTGCAGTTGAAGGTCATTTTTCTCCTGAAGAAGTGACACCATTTTTTCCTCAAGCTCCTTCTTTTTAGCTAATGCCTTGTCTAGATCCTCCTTCATTTTCTCATAGTTCTCCTTCATGGCTGCCATTTCTTTCTCAGTCTCTGCACTCTTCAGAAGAGGCTTGATCTTGAAGTACAGCTTCATCCATGGCCAATGTTTCACATTCATGAATGAGCGGATGTTGTATTGGATGGAATAAATTGATTCTCTGTGTAATTTGCATTCAGTAAATTGGTCATTATGAATCTTTCACAACAAACAGTTGTTCCAAACAGTTTTGTAAATTCATACCTCCTCTCCATCATTTTAACAAACTCCTTCCTCATGACAAATCCACGGCACAAAGCCTGAGTCATGGTAACTAGTTCTGCTAGTTTCTCATCTCTCATCTCCTCAAGAGTACCCAACAGACCAGCTTTGAAGAACACCTACAAGATTATTTTGAAGATATTAGTGGTATAAAAGCAGAGTAGTCCCCTTCAGCATAGATGAAACCATAGGTATTTGCTGTGTAACTCACCTTGGTGTGTCCAAACTTGTATTGGGTATGGTCAACATCAATAGAGCCCAAGAGTTTCTCTGAAGCCTTTTTGTTGTCAATGAACTGCCCCTCAGGGATGACGCTTGCATTTAATACTTTGTATCTATTCAACAATCAGGAAAGACTTACATTTTTGTGATGTCAAAAAAACAGTAAATTCATTAGATGTTAAGATGGTGTAGACTAGTTTTCTAATTAAGAGGTTGCAAAAAGGTATCTTTACCTCTGCTTGAAGTCACCATAGAGGATTCTGCTGGGGAAACCCTTCCTGCAGATTCTGATGCCCTCCAGCACACCATTACACCTGAGCTGGTGGATAACCAGGAAGTTCTCCATCAGACCTGAAATAAACATGTTGTTAAGGTTCCAGAGATATTTTCAAAACTTTTGAGTCTTCAGGGATCAAGTTTACCTGGAGTCTTGGACTCATTAGGAATCAAGCAGCGCACAAAGTGAGGGTGAGTGCTCCTCAGGTTAGTCATCAGCTTACCCAAGTTCTCCTGTGGAAATGTTTGTCATTAGTCCAATCTTTCAGTCAACATCGACTAGTCGCTGATGACGTCATTAATGAGCAAATGGCTCTGAACCTTGAGCTGACAGCTGAGATTTGAACATGTTGCCTTGTGCACAGCTGTCGCATATAACAGCGATGTCCACCATGGCTATTGCGCATGACAGCTCATTTTTTATCAGTTCTTGATACAGACAAAGTAGCATGGTAAAGTCAAGTCAAGTCAAGTCATCTTTATTTATATAGCGCTTTTTACAATGCAAATTGTGGCAAAGCAGCTTTACATTAATAAGAAAATGGGGTCATTGTGCAGCTTATTCTATATATTATTGATTCTTTCCGTTGCAAATATCAATAGTTATTAGTCTAGTTAATTTAGGTATATCAGCACTGCAGAAAACAGTGACGTAATCGTCCGGCTCAGCTCAGTTTGTATACAATGGCGCAAATGCAGGCATATCAAAAACACTGCTGAATATCAAGCAAGTGTCCCCAACTCAAGCAAGCCAGAGGCAACAGCGGCAAGGAACCAAAACTCCAACAAATGGAGAAAAAAACCTCGGGAGAAACCAGGCTTAGTCGGGGGGCCAGTTCTCCTCTGGCCAACAGTGAACACTTGTCCGATACTCAGGCAGAGTTACGGGTCATTAAACCGATTTGGAATCGCAACAGTCAAGATATTTAATCTAGTTTAAGATCTTTTTGATCACGCCGGTATGGGACGGTTTGTTGGGATATGTGCCACTGGCTGATGAGTCGGTAAAGATTACATATGAATGCATTAGTGAGGGAGCTATTACGTGTGTGAATTAATTCTACCTGGCAGCATCTCTCTACTAATAGTGAAGCTTTGGGTTTTAGTTAGTAAGAAATATATGCTATAACATTTCAGTTTCTTATCCATTTTATTGAGAAATCACAGAACAGTGTTGACAAAACATTTCTGCGCTACTGAATGATTCTGTGTGGGATCTGCACGTGATGAATGAGTCTACAAGCTGTACTGTATGTGTTTTCATTACAGCGCAGAACGCATTAGTTTAGAACAGTTTAGTTTAGTTTAGGTAACTTACCTATACAATAAGCAGTTTAAAACATGCATCCTCCCGTTCAATTTCGAGCATCCAGATGGTATAATCACACTTGTCTTGTGGAGCTCTCTCAGAGTATACATTTATTTATTTTGGAAACGGGAAGTGTAAATGTGGACTTCAAAGATTTCTTATGCTGTTGCGTCCCCTATAGGACCAGCGACTAGTCGACGTCAAGATTAAAGCATCATGGCAGAACATTAAAGTCAACTAGTCGGTGCAGCCCCCAATCTTTAATGGAAAATTATACAGTTTACATAAAAAAATAGAAGCTGTTTACCCTAAAAAGTGCAGACACAGTCTGGAAGGAACCACCCTTCTTCTTTCCTCCCTTCTTTCCACCGCTGCCTCCCTCAGCTGTTTTATGCCAAGACAAGTATTGTTACTAATATTGTACAAAGAATAAATGATTTTTTAGTCAAATTTCCTGTATTGGATAGATTTTTATAAAAGTTGCAATTGTGGAGACTAAGAGGTGTGTCTCAGTCTTCAGTTCTTAATATCTAAACCAAAAGAAATGCAGATGGTCGTACCTTCAGCAGATGCATGAGAGGCATACAGGAAGGCCAGCAGTTTGAGTGATGATTTTTGGTAGAGTTGCACGACAGAGTCGTTCAGTGGATCCTTGTTCTTGTCCAACCAGCCAGCAATGTTGTAGTCCACAGTGCCGGCGTAGTGGACCAGAGAGAAGTGGGCCTCTGCCTTACCTTTAACAGGCTTGGGCTTCTGGAAAGCTGCAGTTTTTCCCAGATGCTGATCATGCAGCTTGTTTTTGAAGCTTGTGTCTGTAGCCTTGGGGAACATGCACTCCTCTTCAAGGATGGAGAAGATGCCCATTGGCTGTTGAAGAAATTCATGGTCAAGCACAGGCCCAATATGAATAATAATTTTAATTTGCAGAATATCCTCTTACCTTCTCAATGAGCTCAATACAGGCAGCCAAGTCCATACCAAAGTCAATGAACTCCCATTCAATGCCTTCTTTCTTGTACTCCTCTTGCTCCAGAACAAACATGTGGTGGTTGAAGAACTGTTGCAGTTTCTCATTTGTGAAGTTGATGCAAAGCTGCTCCAAGCTGTTGAACTGATAATTAAACAGAGGCAAGTTCTTAATACTGATTGATATCTTTTATATCCTGATTGTTACAGAGACTTTGATAGCCGACGCTCACATCAAAGATCTCAAATCCAGCGATGTCCAGCACACCAATGAAGAACTGTCTAGGCTGCTTTGTGTCCAACATCTCATTGATACGGATGACCATCCACAAGAACATTTTCTCATAGACAGACTTGCAGAGCGCAGAGACCGCATTGTTCACCTGAGAAATTCAAAGGTTGTATAGATCATATTATTACACTTTTACTTCTCAAGACAATTATGAATGTCTTTGAGATATTTCTGTCTATATTCATCTATGGAGTAGAGTAGATAAGTGATCACCTGTGGTACTGTCTGGCCTTTGGTCACAAACTCATTTCCGACCTTCACTCTGGGGTAACACAGTGCTTTCAGCATGTCAGCGGAGTTGAGGCCCATGAGGTAGGCAATTTTATCAGCCACTGAGGAAGAACAGAGAAGTTTTACTCATTATTGTCTCTAATGAAGTGATTGTTTATATGATAATATGTGCTAGTATTACGTCTTACCCTCAGTGCCGTCAGGCTCGGCCTGCTCCTCTCTCTGCTTCTGTTTGAACTTCATATTCCCATGATGCATCACTGCACCTGTCAGCTTGTAGATGCTGATTTTCTCATCAGCACTGAAGCCCAGAATGTCAATGGCAGTCTGCTCATACAGTGACCAAGTGAATCACACATCATTAATTAAAGTCAAAGAGAAGGGTATTTCATATCGTATATCATGCAGTATTCCATTTATGCTAGTGTTATTTTTATTCGTATGCTCGTTCGGATATATTGCATAGAATCTGAAAATACTACTACTACTACTACTACTACTACTAATAATAATAATAATAATAATTCAGTTGTCCACATACATCTGTGGCAATGAACTCCTCCACATCATTGATACTCTTGACAGTGATTTCACCCTGGCTGATCATTGGGAAATCGTATGGGTTTGTGGTGATGAGCAGGGCCTCTGTATGAAAATAATGTCTACATTCATTTAGTTTGATTTGTATAAAAACACTAAAATAAGTAAATTAAAATGTAACACCTAAAACATTCATACCAACAAGCTCTGGCTTGTGTCCGGTCATGAGCTGGTAGAAGATGTGGTAGCTCCTCTCAGCAGACAGCTGGAATGTTACTCTTGACTTTTCCAGTAGATCTTTAAAAAAAAAAAAGAGTAGTGGAGATGTAAACCTTCAAATAAAGTATTTTTGGCTTAAAGCAAGGTTACTCACAAGTTTCAATGTCAGCTGAGGCCAGTTTTCCAGTGGACCCAAAGTGAATCCTGATGAATTTACCCTAAGCAGATTGAAATCATTTACAAAAGCTCAGGTGTTTAGGCAGCTTTGAAAGTGTGACTTTCAAAGAAGAAGTTGTATAATGTTATAATGATTCATTCGTTTAACTTACAAAACGAGAGGAGTTGTCATTCCTCACAGTCTTGGCATTACCATAAGCCTCCAGCAGAGGGTTGGCTGCCACGATTTGGTCTTCTAGTGATCCCTATGTGTGATTGTAGGACAATGGATAGTTATGAGGTAAAGCACAAATACTGCAATGCAGTGTAATCCAATGTAACTCCAGTCCTCAGGACTCATCTCCCAGAATGTTTTAGATGTCCTGTTCAACACACTAAGCTGATGAGTTTAATGTGTTTTAATTAGCAAGATATCAAAAACATTGTGATAAGCAGGTTTCCAGAAATGGAGTTGAGAAACACTGCTGTAATTACTAACATTGTCTTGAAGTGTTACCCCGCTAAAAATTTTATGCTTCCAGAAAATTCTCAGAACGTCTCAACTGGTGTTAAGGATGTTGTTTATTAAGGTTCCCAGTACACTCTGAGACGATGTGGAGTTATTTTGATGGTTGGGAGATTTTGTGGACCTTCAGGAAACATTCAGGACATTCTGGGAATGTTTAGGGGGCTATTACAATGGGACGTTCTGTTATGTTTAAACTTTCTCCCAAGCGTCCTCTTTGTAACGTTCTCACGCAACCATAAAATTACCAAAATAGAATGTTCCCCTAAAGTCAAATCATGAACATTATTAAGTGACCAAAACAGGACCATGTAGGAACATTCTTAAAAATGTCCCAAATGTCCTCTTTTTAAAGTTCTCATGTGACCATAAATAACCAAAATGGAATGTCCATAAAGTCATATAAGGAATGCTGAACTGCAGCACTTTCATTACCAAAAAAGGACCAATTAGGAACGTTCCTAATGTTCTGTAAACTTTTATGGAATGTTGTGTGGGTATTTACTAACCTGCATTTTTCCAGGGACAGGTTCTGTCTTCTTTGCTCCAGACATTGCACCAACAGTTGCAAAATACTGAATGACACGTTTTGTGTTCACAGTTTTTCCAGCACCAGATTCTCCACTGGAGGTTCACAATAGATTATGATTAATTCATTAATCGTCTACAACAAAAGTAGAATCGGAAAGCTTCAGATTATTTCTGTAGACTTTTTACTCACGTAATCAGGACAGACTGGTTCTCACGATCTGAAATTATACCATGAAACGTTAACGGGGTTTCCAAATATAGGTAGTCATTTATTTTAGCCTGAAGGCACTTGAAGTGTTGTAAATTATTCTTAGTTAATTTATCATTAATTTTTTTGTTGTTCTTGCATTAATATATTACTTTTTTTCTTGATTGTGTAAACTCTACTGAACTAAATTTTCAAAACCATAATGCCATTTATCAAAAAACACACCCATTTCCCTAAACTATAAACACGATTCCCCTGTTTTGACACATGAGTCAGATTTGTTGAACCATCACTGCAAAACTACAAACAAATTCCTTCATTTCTCATTGCCTACACCATGTTGTCATTTAGAAAGCTTTTGCATTCAATATTGTTTACTCAGTTTTGAAACAATGGATCCAGAGAGACGTGACTGAACAGGTCAAGGACACCAGAGAGGAGGAGGATGAGCAAGAGCAGTAAGGAGTGGAGGAAGAGATTGATGATTTGATGATTTGATGATGAGGGTCAAGGAGAAAAGGAGTCTCGGATGAAATTCATGCCACTACTTGACCATGTCCTTGTCCATGGTATGACTATGAGGGAGGCTGGGCAATTATTATTAATGTTTTTTCATTGTGTCAAAGTTTTTCATTACTCTTGTTTGCTGAGACACTTCTGGAATCCACTTACCAGTGAGCATGAACTGGTAGGCGTTGTCAGAGATGGAGAAGATGTGAGGCGGAGCTTCAATCCTCTTTTTGCCTCTGTATCCATTCACAACAACTGTATCGTACACTGGGAGCCACTTGTAGGGATTGACAGTGACGCAGAACAAGCCAGAGTAGGTCTGAAAAGGAGACGGATCATTTTACAATGCTGTCGCCCCCTCTAATGAATAAAAGAATAAAATCTGATGTGCTTAGACTTACGTAGATCATCCATGCTGCGTATCGCTCTTTGAGGTTATACAGCACAGCAGGCTCATTGAGGTGGGTCATCATGGCCATGTCCTCAATTTTGTCAAACTTGGGAGGATTCATGGGGAAGATTTCACCTTCTTTTACCGTGACTGTCTGTAATGAACATTGATCGGTGATCACGGCAGAATTTCTTACACACATTTGAATGTTATTCAACTGAAGATCTTTAACCTCTGCTGACTGAAGCACATTAACAGATTAATTAGTTTTTATCCTTAATACTTACTTTCCCACTGTGAGTTTTGACTGTAGCTTTTCCACCTTCTTTACTAACAAGAGTGCCCTTCAGGTACATCTCGTCTGCATCTTTCACGAAGAATGCCGTTTTGGCTTCAAAGGGGGTGTTCTGAGCCTCGATTCTCTCTCTCTCTGGCTTCCGGAGGTAAATGGCCGCCGGGCCGAAACACTCCATCTCACCATCTCCCATGATTGGACTTTTCTGGTAAAACATGTTAAGTGGGACAAGCTTTTAGGTGTCAATATTTTATCCAGTATGATTTTTCTTTAGCATTCACATAGTAATTTCATTAATAAGGCAGTATATCAAGTGTATGTCCAAGCTGCTCACATTGTTGTTTTCAAGGCCAGCAATGTGCAGAGTTCTGCTGGATTCTGTTAAATGTGCCGACAAAGAGTATTTAGTAGTTATTGTATTCTGTTCATCTATAATCTCATATTTGCCCATTTTATTTTAGGAACATGAATCATAACTAGATGTAACAGCAATAAGAATAATAATATAAAAAATCAATTAATTAATAATAGTTTTGGCTCTGTAGAGTTTTGGCTCACTTACCTTCACAATGGTTGGCAGTCTTTGGGGAGTCAAAGACTTGTCCTTTTATAAGTAAGAAGTCACAGAGAGACAGATGCTGCTGTACTGTATTTGGCTACAATGGGTTGGGTTTTACTGCCTATATATGATTGTGTTAAACTGTTGTTATTTTTATCCTTAGATACGGTTACATACCCTATAGACTGATTGATAAGAGAAGTCTTTGAAATGTCTTTGCTTTTTTTTTGCTAGCACTCAATATGCATAGCATCAGAGGTCCAAAAAAGTGTCAAGTCTAAAAGCAATCAGTTATGTCAGTGTGGATTCTTTCCATTATGAAAGTCATAGAATTGGGAGTTTTACATATGAACTGCTTTATTACTTTGTATCAATTTTAAGATTAATGTCTTTGCTTTGCCCAGACGCTCAATAGGATGAAATGTTTTTTTTATACATATTATTTTTTAAAGGATTAACTCAGTTTTACTTTATTACAAAAATATTTAAATTTATATATATATATATAACACTTTATTTTATGGTCTGGTTCTCACTAACATATTGCTAGGATATTGGCTGTTTATTAGTACTTATAAAATGTCCTTAACAACTGCCTTACGAACTATGAATAAGCAGCAATCAGGAGAAGTTAAAAGTGCAAATTTGACCTAAAATTCTTTGAAATGAAAAGCAGGAAAGAGGAGGTTAAAAAACTTGGTAAACAATCAAATTTAAGCAGGTAAAAAGAACTAAGTCCATTCCACCTGTCTAAAGGGCAATCATTTAAATCTTCAAGACAAGCATGGTGCAGCCATTCCAATAAATGCTTCAACACTGGCCACATAGATGAGAATCCACGGTGGTGTCATGATTAATAGATTTGGTTTGGCAAGCGTGAATATCCTTGGCATTTGGTTCATGATTTCAGGGCACCTTCACGGGGTCAGTTAATCCAACTGGAACTTCACCAATGTGACCCGTGGCTGTGGAGGAGCTGTCAGATGGCTCTGGTATACGGTTTCAAGGCATCTGCAAGATGAGCATATATATAAATAAGTCATATTAAACAAGTTGTTCTGACTAAAATGGTTTGTGGTGTGAGAAGGCATATGCCAGTGAGGGCAATCTAAATATATAGCCTTTACTGTGAATCTTCTCTTTAATGGTTTTATTCCCAAACATTATAAGAAGTCTAAAGCTGTTCAGATGATTTATACCTTTAAAGTTTTGTGCTTGCCAGCTTGATGAATATCAAGACATAAACAAAAAAATCCGAAATGTGATATACATGTTGATCAGTCCTTATCTGGGAACTTAAGCGCCTGCTTTGAACGACAGTTCAGTAATGGCTAAGAAAGCTCAAGGTGTCTGGAAGTGTATTGTTTGATCTGCAGAAAAGACATGGTTAAGGACTGCTACAGATGACATTTAGTATACGATCAGGCCTTCCTTTTATGGCGTATGGACAGGGTGTTTAATGCTGGAGCAGCTGTGGGGGAGCGTCTGCGAGCTTCTGGTGTTCAGTTGCAGCACTTTTGCAGCTCAAGCATTTTTATTAATAAGTCAAATCAAAGAAGGCAGTGCTCTGTGCATGGCTGTTGCTTTTTTAATTGCAAGGGTCTGTTGACAGAACTGGCAGCTTTAACCAAACAAACAGGTCTGATATGGTTTTCTCGCCGTCCTTTAGGAGGCGTGATGCCCTGCGACTGGGAACAATCCTGTTATGGTAATTAAGATGACTAATTATAGCAGCAACAGGGAGCAACATTTTTTGCTGTTTTTGAATCTGCTCTTGGCAGAAGTGAGAATCTTTTACCCAAGTATCCAGCAGGCCTTTTAAGCTCCAGAAAATGTCTCACTCGGTGCATCACCCTGTACAGCTGTTTGCTTGTGCAGGCTTGAGGTTAATATACATATAAAAATAGATCAAGGTTGTAGCCATTTGTCTTCTGCAGTATCTAAAGCTGTGATATTGATGGCAACGAGATTTTCTCAGCACACATAGTTATGAGATTCCTGAGACGTACGTTTTGCTTCGTCTCTGAGGAACTGTTCTGTATATCCCCATCCAAAGAGAAACACTTTACAAACTCAGCCTTTCAAACACTGAATAGGATGCACCTTGTTTTTCTTCATTCCACACAGTTCATTATAAGTACATGATTGCAGAAACAAACAAACAAACAAAAAAAAAAACAATGTTGAAACTGGAACTATAAAATGAATAACATGAAAAAGAAACATCCCTAATGTTTTATTGGTGGAAATAATTTTCAGAAGAGTTCATTAGACTGGTGTAGTAATTCTATTTAAATTTAAATTTAATTTCCAGTTATTGTCACATCACCATGGCGAGTGAAATTCATGAGAGCATGCTCCAAATTTACATAATTAAACAATATACAAATGACCATAGACAATATACAAATAACAATAAAAAAAATATACATTTAGAAATAAAATATATGTGAAAAAATACAGATATAATGTGGCTGAACATTGAACTAGTAATTATAATATCAAATAATTATTGTTTTAAAGTGTAAAGTTAAAGAGTCTATAACTGTGTAATGGAATTAAAGTGGCATAGAATATAGTGTGTGCTGTGTAGGTGTGTCAGTTCTGGCTGTTCATTAACCTGATAGCCTGAGGGAAAAACTTTTTAGTGTGGGATTGAATCCTGCAAAAACATCTTCCTGAGGGCAGCATAGAGAACAGTCCATGGCATGGGTGGCTGGAGTCACTGATGGCCCTCTGGGCTTTCCTCATACAGTGCCTGTTATAGATGTCCAGGAGGGAGGGAAGCTCACCTCCTACAATGTGGTGGGCAGTTCGAACAACCCTCAGCAGAGCTTTGCGGTTGCCAGAAGTGCTGTTCCCAATCCAGGCAGTGATGGAACCAGTCAGGAAGCTCTCTACAGCACAGGTGTAGAATGATCTAAGGATGTTGAGAAGCATTCTAAACTTCCTCAGCTGCCTCAGGAAGAAGAGGCGTTGATGTGCCTTCTTAAGCACTACGTCTGTGCGAGTGGACCATGTAAGATCCTGAGAGATGTGAACTGTGTGAGACTGTGTGAACTAGCTCATCCCTTGTGAGGGGTCAGCCAGTGTCACATATCCCCAACAAACCATTCCATACCAGCGTGATTAAAAAGATCTTAAACTAGATGGAACTAGATTAAATATTTTGACTGTTACGATTCCAAATCGGTTTAATGACCTGTAACTCTGAGTATCGGACAAGTGTTCACTGTTGGCCAGAGGAGAACTGACCAGAATTGGACAGGTGATGAGCAGTGCCTGGTTTTCTCCGCACATACCGCTTAGAATTAAGGCCAAAAAGTTCTATCTTGGTCTCATCAGACCACAGAATCTTATTTCTCACCATCTTGGAGTCCTTCAGGTGTTTTTTTTTTTTTTTTTTTTTAGCAAACTCCATGCGGGCTTTCATGTGTCTTGCACTGAGGAGAGGCTTCCGTCGGGCGACTCTGCCAAAAGCCCCGACTGGTGAAGGGCTGCAGTGATGGTTGACTTTCTACAACTTTCTCCCATCTCCCGACTGCATCTCTGGAGCTCAGCCACAGTGATCTTTGGGTTCTTCTTTACCTCTCTCACCAAGGCTCTTCTCCTCTGATAGCTCAGTTTGGTCGGATGGTCAACTCTAGGAAGGGTTCTGGTCGTCCCAAACATCTTCCATTTAAGGATTATGGAGGCTACTGTGCTCTTAGGAACCTTAAGTGCAACAGAAACTTTTTTGTAATCTTGGCCAGATCTGTGCCTTGCCACAATTTCTGTCTCTGAGCTCTTCAGGCAGTTCCTTTAACCTCATGATTCTCATTTGCTCTGACATGCACTGTGAGCTGTAAGGTCTTATATAGACAGGTGTGTGGCTTTCCTAATCAAGTCCATCAGTATAATCAAACTGGATGAAGGTGTAGAACCATCTCAAGGATGATCAGAAGAAATGGACCGCAGCTGAGTTAAATATATGAGTGTCACAGCAAAGAGTCTGAATACTTAGGACCATGTGATATTTCAGTTTTTCTTTAATAAATCTGCAAAAATATCTTTGTTTTTCTGTCAATATGGGGTTCTGTGTGCACAATGAGGGGAAAAAATGATTTTAGAAAATGGGTGCAATATAACAAAGAGTGAAAATTTTAAGGGGGTATAAATACTTTCCGGACCCACTGTATATTACTTCTTTTTACTGAAAATGATGTCTTTTTTTCCTCAGAGGATGAGGAAGACCATGATGATGACCCCTGAACCCCTCAACCTTGAAGCAAGAGTGGGAGAAGATGTGCGGGACAATCTGGCTGGCGCTGTGTCTGCTCCAAACATTCGTGTGCCTGCTCTCCAAGAACATGACTACCTGTAAAACATTTAAACAGATTAAAACATGTTACAATTCATGTCACATTCAAACCCCTGAACTGGTGAGCAGAAGGTTGCTGGTTCGATCTCTGCAGCCGTCTCCACCAGTGTGTTCTTGAGCAAGTCACTTTACTCCAGGTTGATCCAACGATATCGTCCCTGTAATAAGAGCATCGTAAGTCACTTTGGACAAAAGCATCTGCCAAATGCAAAACTGTATATAAATCTAAATGTGATTTTTGTAAATCCTGTTTTTTTGTGTCTTGGGCACAAACACCCAATAAAGCCGTTTACTTGTTCAATGTACTAATATAATATAAACGCATACATTTATTAGTTTCTGTTTGGGGGCTTAAAGGGTTAGTTCACCCAAACATATTAATTCAGTCATTATTTACTCACCTTCACACTGTTTGTTTTCTGAAAACAAAAGGTGATTTTGGTGAAGTTTGTTCTGCTGGTTTCTTTTCTCCACAAATGCTGCCGTCACCTTGCCTTGCAGGTCCTGCTCCACCACAAAAGCTCTGCAGCAAATGCACAGACCTCAAGAATCAGAAAAGTGCTATAATAACTAATGTGTTCAAAAATACAGCAATCAAAATAAACAAATTTATGATTTAAATAAATGTATTCATTTCTGTACTACACTCACACAGAGCTTTTGACTGTAGAATTCCTTCATCAGTCTCTCTCCACCGGACAGACACACGTGTTCATCTGTCCCTGTAACATCCAGACAAGATTCAAGTTATAATTTAATATAATTTCTATAATTATAAATTATAATTTATGTGCTCAATACTACATTTACATGTTGAGGTAGTTGCTGACGTGTTAACTGACTTCTTATCCAATACAAATGTTCCTTCATTTATCAACAGTACAAACTAAAATGTATAACATGTCTAGTTACTTGTACATTTGTTTATTTACATTACTTCCATTCATTTCATATCAGCAGTGTAGAATTCTACATAATAGCACAAATAAATCACTCAGATGTCTATTTCATGTTGTGATGTGCTCATCATCTGCAATACTTAATGAAGATTTTCCTGTCAGATGTTAAATCATTTAGTAAGCGTCTTTTAGTAATACATTTAGTAAAACAGATGCAGAAAAAGTCTTGTGCTTCCCCTGTATGTGTTATGTTCTGGTTGTTTTGGTCATGTGTCCTATGTTCTTATTGGTTCCTTGTCTCATGTGTCACGTTTTGATTGGTTCATTGTTTTATTGTGTTCAGGTGTTTCTTGTTTGGTCATTAGTCTGTGTGTGTATATATATATATATATATATATATATATATATATATATATCCCTCATGTTTCATTAGTCTTTAGTTTGGTATTCTTCTCTGTACTGCTGTTGGTGAGTGTTATGTTTGAGTTCATGTATTTGTGCCAAGTTTTAATTCAGTACATCAAACTTACCTCAAGTCAACTAACGCTGTAAATGTTTTTCTATTCTTTAAAAGTTTCTCAATCTCACTTGCCACTTTTACTGGTTTTGTAGTGGTGGGCAGAGCGAGGCTTCATGAAACACTAAAACAGTTGTGCCATATTGTGTCGAGGCATCGAAACAACTATACCGACACCCGTCCCACGGTGACACCTAGTGGTCAATTGCACATGTTATCTGAAAACTTCGACAACAAGCCATTTAAAAAAATAAAGATGTTCTGTTTTTGTTAATGTGGTAAGTTTTTAACATCCTCACTATATAACTATAATATTCAGTCCCTCCAGAAAAACGCGATTATGCGATCGCTTGATTTCATGCATAATCAGCCAAAGTCCGCATATTTATGCGGGGGTCGCATTTTTTCAAATATGCCGCACTTTCGCCGCATAAATTGCCAATTTCAGCAAGAAAAATATGCGGGGCTAGCATGATTTCATAATCCCTGTATTTTCGTTGCAAAAAAGTCTCATATATCTTAGCAGAAAGTTGAACAATGTTGCGTTTACTTCACACAAGTAAAGCGCCATTATTTTCCCCCTGTTGCCATGGGAACCTCATGAAGTGACGTAATGACACGACGTGAACGCATTTTATTTTTTTATATTTTATTTATTCATTTTTACAGAAGTTGAATATTCCTTTTGTAAAGCTACAGAACTTATTTGACTCAATGTTTTGTAATTTTGAGCCATGTGTTGATTAAGGTCTGAAATAAAACAGAATGAGAACTTCAATATTCTGTGATTTAGTAAGCCTGCCTCTTTACATGAAGGCAGTATCTAGTGAGAACAGGGTGTTGGGGGAATCACCTTTTTCCCTGTTTTTCATCAAAAACCACAGTTTTTGCAAGTTCCCGTAATTTCATCGAAAAAAATTGCAAAAATATCCCGCATATTCCATCGCATTTTTTAAGAAAACGTGCCGCATAATCAAGGATTTTTACCCGCAACAATCACAAAAAAATCCTGCGTTTTTCTGGAGGGACTGAATAATAATAACTAGGTTATTTTGGTCATGAAAAATGAAAATTAATAAAACGCATCAATTCACAATGGTCTCATTTTTTTTTTTTTACAGATTTTTTTATAAATGTCACTATACCGTAAACGCTATCTCAAAATCTTTCTCTTCTCACAAAAACCCACAAGGTGAAGGTGCATTAACTCCTCTTTTAAACTTTGTGGGAGTTGAGACAGATGTGCGATTGTGTGATTTGTTTCTGCCCCTGTCAATCAAACGCAGACTAGGTGAGCATGCCACCTGTCGAAACGTGCAGAAGCTTCGTTTAGCCAAAGTCACGTGACACGGGTGTTTTGAATCACAGTTCGGAGCGGTGTTTCGAAACATCTACGCTTTGGGATCTCGACACTGTGTCGAAACGTTAGTTTCGCGTCAGCCATCCCTATGGTTTTGTAAAATGTTTAAAAATTGTTGGAAGTGTATCATGCTAACTCTTCTATTTTCTAGCATGCACCTGGGTAAGCCTCCATAATTTAGCTGCTCTCCTCTCATTTAGAGAATAGAGCATGCTCTTTGAACTCTGGAAATGTGAAGTTTTCTTTAGTAAATGTTTTGAAAATTGACTCCTCGTGTCCCTTTTTGAATACTGAGATCTTTAGGTTAAGCCATGTTCCTTAACCATTTTGTTAGGCCTCTGATCAACCAATGTTCGGTATACTACTTTATATGGTGTACGAGTATAGTCAGTCACCTGTGGTTGTATATACAAAACCACAAACTCCGGTATTGGATGAGGGCGCACCAAAGAATGTGAAGAGTAATGGAGCTACTGAAGGTTGGTGGTTTTGAGTGAGATGTTTGTTTGAATGTTTGTCTTGTTATGCAACAGTTTCCTTTCGTCATTAGAGGTAAGTTGTCAGTAGCTTCAAGGTTTAAATCCATTGAGTCTGGTATAAAGGGAAAAATAGATTGCCATACTACAGAATACCTTTCTCATTTAGGATTTAGACAGAGAATGTTCTAAAGGAATACACTTCATTCCTCTGACTAGCAATATGATGCTGTCTGTTTTGATTTGTAATGGGATAGTGTAAGTTGCAGTACATTAATCCCTTTATCCTGCTCTTATAAACCGTTCCTTTACTAGGCAATGAATATTTACATTTAATTTGCAACATATGTATTGCAGCTCTAGCCTGCAGTCTTCTGTGTTCTTCTGCACTGTTTGAAATTGGTGAGAAATGGATATAAATATGAGGAAGCGTTACAAGGTTGAATAAATTTAGGGTTAGGGTTAGGGTTAGGGTTAGGGTAGGGTTAGGGTTAGGGTTAGGGTAGGGTTAGGGTTAGGGTTAGGGTTAGTTAGGGTTAGGGTTAGGGTTAGGGTTAGGTTAGGGTTAGGGTTAGGTTAGGGTTAGGGTTAGGGTTAGGTTAGGGTTAGGGTTAGGGTTAGGATATAGGGACAAATACGAATCTGTCACCCCTCAGTTTTGTCACCCCCCCAATATCTTGGGTTCTGTACGTGCTAGAGAGCTGAAATTTGGTTTATATACTAATTAGGGGACGGGGAGACGATTGCACATGGTTTGGGAGCTGTAGCGCCACCAGGTGTCGAGATATGGTATTGTCCCCCCCCCCCTTATTTTTGATTTAATGGGTTAGGTTTAGGGTTAGGGTTAGATATATCCAATATTTCCAATTATTTATTTATTTCCATTTATGTCCAATTATTTCCATATTAGGGTTCCCAGTTCCCTTAGGGGGTTAGGGTTAAATTACAATAATAAAATTAATAAATAAATAAAAATCATAAAATTAATAATAATAAAATAAGAAATAATCATTAATAAATGTATAAATAATAATTAATAAAGAAATGAATAATAAAATAAATAAATGATAAAACTAACAAAATTTCAAATTTCATATTTCGAATTCCCAGTTCCCTTATTTCCAATTATTTTTTTATTCCCATTTATTACCAATTATTTATTTTTATCCATTTATTTCCAAATTAGGGTTAGGGTTAGGGTTGGGTTAGGGTTAGGGGTAGGGTTAGGGTTAGGGTTGGGTTAGGGTTGGGTTAGGGTTAGGGTTAGGGTTGGGTTAGGGTTAGGGTTTGGGTTAGGGTTAGGGTTGGGTTAGGGTTAGGGTTAGGGTTAGGTTAGGTTAGGGTTAGGGTTAGGGTTGGGTTAGGGTTAGGGTTAGGGTTTGGGTTAGGGTTAGGGTTAGGGTTAGGGTTAGGTTATAGGGACAAAAACGAATCTGGCCTTCCATTTCCACTTCCTGTTGGAGCAGCAAAGCGCTACAGTAACAAAATTGGGTTACACTTTATTTTAAGGTGTCTTTGTTACACTGTAATTATACATTTAAGTACTGAATAATATTAAGTAACTACATGTACTTACTGTAGGATTAGGATTAAGGTTTGCGTTGGTTTAGGGTTAGTTGCGTGTAATTATGCATAATTTATAGTTATTACTATCGTACATGTAACATACGTAACAATGACACTGTAAAATAAAGTGTTACCCAAAATTGTCCCACCTCCACGTTTGACCTGCGGATGGGGTTCTGGTTCTAAGTCATGCCTTTCTTTTTTTTTTTTTCTTCTTTTTTTTTGTATTCTTTTTTAGTTCACTTACTGCAGATGCATGGGCCCACAAGGTCCCGTTTGGTTTATCACTCCATAAAACATTGTTCCAGAACGATCCAAATTCCTTTTAACATTCAAGGTAGATTGTTCACACTTGAATCTGATATTGGCTACATTTTAAATATCTCCTGTCATTTTATTTCTTTGTTCAGATGGATCAGATGGCGGGCTCTGAGAGTGGTTCTGCTTCCTGCACTGATATTATAAAACATGCCAGCAGCCTCAGCACAACGAAACTGACGAAAGAAAAAACCATCCGAGCCTTGCACAAATTTGTCCAGGACAAATGGTTAAACAAGGTATACGTTTTGAGATATATTGGATTTTTAAGTATTCTAAATATTTCACACACAACCCTCAAAATCAATTCATTCATTCATCTTTTGTTACGTTACTTTAGAAAGACGGTCAATACACTCTTAGTGTCCGCTGTGTTTTGGAGATGGAACCGTATATGTGCAGAATCTACCAGGGTGTCATCAAAACGTGCAATGTGTGCAGCAACATTGCCCTGCAGGTAACATACACATGAGTAAAGGTCATGAACTTTTATTTATTGAGAAAATCCAAGCTTCCATCATTTGTTTAGAATGGCAAGAAGACATTTTACAAAAGTGATTCCAGGTGAGTGGTGGTTAACATTGCTTCACCAATGTTATATTTAACATGAACAACTGCAGAATATACTTCAGGAGGTTTTACTGCAGACAAGAGCATGTTTTTTTGTTTTCTTTCCAATTTGCAGAAATGCCACATTTCCATTCACAGAGCTCATGAAATCCTGCGAGGACACTGGTCCCACACGTCACGCCGGTCAAAATGTTCTCGAAGCCGGCGGACCCATTCATTTTTTTGTTGTAGTTGTTTTTTGTTAAGATATATTCTTGGTTTTTTTTAAGGATTTTTTTTTTTTTTTTAATTTTAAGAGATATAAAGGTTTTTTATTTTAATGTAAAGAGTTTAATAAAACTGATTTAATTTAAAGAAACGGGTTTGTTTTTTATCAATGAATCATTATTCAGTCGTTTCAGAATCCGAATGAGTTTTATTGCCAGGTATGTTCACATATACTAGGAATTTGTTTTAGTGACAGAAGCTCCACAGTGCAACAGAGTGACAGTGACAAGACAGATAAAAAGAACATACAACTATACAATATAGACAATTTGTACATACAGTTTGGTGCGCAGATTTGAAAAATAAGTGTTGAGTAAATAATCTGTAATAGTTGTGCGTTCCGTGTTTGTCAATTGCTCATGAGATGAATAATGTCATAATCAATGAAATATATCACACACACACACACACACACACACACACACACACACATATTTGTTTTGCTATCAAAGTGAGGACATTCCATAGGTGTCATGGTTTTTGTACTGTACAAACTGTACATTCTGTTCCCTTACACTACTCCTACTCCTAAACCTACCCATCACAGAAAACATTCTGCATTTTTACATTTTTAATTAAACATTTGAAATGTGGCCATGCCCAGGTCAAAAGTCACAGAACAGCTCATTTCCATCCGAGTGTGAATTTCTGCTAAGGTTTCCGCATCCATAGCAGTTTCTAACACATGTAGTTGAAAGTGTTGTCCACTAGAGGGCGACTTTGGGCTATGTTAGGGGTAGGGTTAGGGTTATAGGGACAAAAACGATTCTGTCACCCCCCCCCCCCCCCCAATATCTTGGGTTCTGTAGTTTCTTCATAAGATTCACTGAACGTTCATCGCGTTTTGAGGACGATTGCAACTCAGATGACGAACGGGTGCATTTCGAACAGCGAATTGACTCTGAAGAGGATATAAGTTCGGGTAAGTTGTTTTAGTGTTATATAACTCTTTTTCTGATAATATAGAACACATTTTCATACTACATTTAGCCTAGTTTGGACTTTTGTAATATTTTTCGCTCAGTTTTGGTTATCTATGATGTGATTCAGAGCGAATATATTTTATATTCTTATATATTCTTTTATATTATTTTATATATTTTATATATCATGCAATAATACGGCCTTGTGCCTAATACAGATGTTTGTGAATGCAGGTGTAAATGTTTGAAATGCACTAAATAGGTGCGATCTATACTGCCCATCAACAGATCCAATACTTTGCCATTTTCAAGCTTATTTGCTGCTGCAGAAAATAAAAAACAGTTTCAAGACACCCCTGGTGGAGAACACTTTCAACTGCATGTGTTAAAAGTAGGATATAGGGACAAATACGAATCTGTCACCCCTCAGTTTTGTCACCCCCCCAATATCTTGGGTTCTGTACGTGCTAGAGAGCTGAAATTTGGTCTATATACTAATTAGGGGACGGGGAGACGATTGCACATGGTTTGGGAGCTGTAGCGCCACCAGGTGTCGAGATATGGTATTGCCCCCCCCCCCCCCCTATTTTTGATTTAATGGGTTAGGTTTAGGGTTAGGGTTAGATATATCCAATATTTCCAATTATTTATTTATTTCCATTTATGTCCAATTATTTCCATATTAGGGTTCCAGGTTCCCTTAGGGGGTTAGGGTTAAATTACAATAATAAAATTAATAAATAAATAAAAATCATAAAATTAATAATAATAAAATAAGAAATAATCATTAATAAATGTATAAATAATAATTAATAAAGAAATGAATAATAAAATAAATAAATGATAAAACTAACAAAATTTCAAATTTCATATTTCGAATTCCCAGTTCCCTTATTTCCAATTATTTTTTTATTCCCATTTATTACCAATTATTTATTTTTATCCATTTATTTCCAAATTAGGGTTAGGGTTAGGGTTAGGGTTAGGGTTGGGTTAGGGTTAGGGTAGGGTTAGGGTTAGGGTTGGGTTGGGGTTGGGTTAGGGTTGGGTTAGGGTTAGGGTTAGGGAAGGGTTAGGGTTGGGTTAGGGTTAGGGTTAGGGTTTGGGTTAGGGTTAGGGTTAGGGTTAGGGTTGGGTTAGGGTTAGGGTTAGGGTTAGGGTTAGTTAGGGTTAGGGTTAGGGTTAGGGTTAGGATATAGGGTTAGGGTTAGGGTTAGGTTAGGTTAGGGTTAGGGTTAGGGTTGGGTTAGGGTTAGGGTTAGGGTTAGGGTTTGGGTTAGGGTTAGGGTTAGGGTTAGGGTTTGGGTTAGGTTATAGGGACAAAAACGAATCTGGCCTTCCATTTCCACTTCCTGTTGGAGTTAGGGTTAGGGTTAGGGTTAGGGTTAGGGTTAGGGTTAGGGTTAGGATATAGGGACAAATACGAATCTGTCACCCCTCAGTTTTGTCACCCCCCCAATATCTTGGGTTCTGTACGTGCTAGAGAGCTGAAATTTGGTTTATATACTAATTAGGGGACGGGGAGACGATTGCACATGGTTTGGGAGCTGTAGCGCCACCAGGTGTCGAGATATGGTATTGTCCCCCCCCCCTTATTTTTGATTTAATGGGTTAGGTTTAGGGTTAGGGTTAGATATATCCAATATTTCCAATTATTTATTTATTTCCATTTATGTCCAATTATTTCCATATTAGGGTTCCCAGTTCCCTTAGGGGGTTAGGGTTAAATTACAATAATAAAATTAATAAATAAATAAAAATCATAAAATTAATAATAATAAAATAAGAAATAATCATTAATAAATGTATAAATAATAATTAATAAAGAAATGAATAATAAAATAAATAAATGATAAAACTAACAAAATTTCAAATTTCATATTTCGAATTCCCAGTTCCCTTATTTCCAATTATTTTTTTATTCCCATTTATTACCAATTATTTATTTTTATCCATTTATTTCCAAATTAGGGTTAGGGTTAGGGTTAGGGTTAGGGTTGGGTTAGGGTTAGGGGTAGGGTTAGGGTTAGGGTTGGGTTGGGGTTGGGTTAGGGTTGGGTTAGGGTTAGGGTTAGGAAGGGTTAGGGTTGGGTTAGGGTTAGGGTTAGGGTTTGGGTTAGGGTTAGGGTTAGGGTTAGGGTTAGGGTTGGGTTAGGGTTAGGGTTAGGGTTAGGGTTAGTTAGGGTTAGGGTTAGGGTTAGGGTTAGGATATAGGGTTAGGGTTAGGGTTAGGGTTAGGGTTAGGTTAGGTTAGGGTTAGGGTTAGGGTTAGGGTTGGGTTAGGGTTAGGGTTAGGGTTAGGGTTTGGGTTAGGGTTAGGGTTAGGGTTAGGGTTTGGGTTAGGTTATAGGGACAAAAACGAATCTGGCCTTCCATTTCCACTTCCTGTTGGAGTTAGGGTTAGGGTTAGGGTTAGGGTTAGGGTTAGGGTTAGGATATAGGGACAAATACGAATCTGTCACCCCTCAGTTTTGTCACCCCCCCAATATCTTGGGTTCTGTACGTGCTAGAGAGCTGAAATTTGGTTTATATACTAATTAGGGGACGGGGAGACGATTGCACATGGTTTGGGAGCTGTAGCGCCACCAGGTGTCGAGATATGGTATTGTCCCCCCCCCCCCCCCCTTATTTTTGATTTAATGGGTTAGGTTTAGGGTTAGGGTTAGATATATCCAATATTTCCAATTATTTATTTATTTCCATTTATGTCCAATTATTTCCATATTAGGGTTCCCAGTTCCCTTAGGGGGTTAGGGTTAAATTACAATAATAAAATTAATGAATAAATAAAAATCATAAAATTAATAATAATAAAATAAGAAATAATCATTAATAAATGTATAAATAATAATTAATAAAGAAATGAATAATAAAATAAATAAATGATAAAACTAACAAAATTTCAAATTTCATATTTCGAATTCCCAGTTCCCTTATTTCCAATTATTTTTTTATTCCCATTTATTACCAATTATTTATTTTTATCCATTTATTTCCAAATTAGGGTTAGGGTTAGGGTTGGGTTAGGGTTAGGGGTAGGGTTAGGGTTAGGGTTGGGTTATGGTTGGGTTAGGGTTGGGTTAGGGTTAGGGTTAGGGTTAGGGTTAGGGTTGGGTTAGGGTTAGGGTTAGGGTTAGGGTTAGGGTTGGGTTAGGGTTAGGGTTAGGGTTAGGGTTAGTTAGGGTTAGGGTTAGGGTTAGGGTTAGGGTTAGGGTTTAGGGTTAGGGTTAGGGTTAGGGTTAGGGTTAGTTAGGGTTAGGGTTAGGGTTAGGGTTAGGGTTAGGGGTTAGGGTTAGGGTTAGGGTTAGGGTTTAGGGTTAGGGTTAGGGTTAGGGTTAGGGTTTAGGGTTAGGGTTAGGGTTAGGGTTAGGGTTAGTTAGGGTTAGGGTTAGGGTTAGGGTTAGGGTTAGTTAGGGTTAGGGTTAGGGTTAGGGTTAGGGTTAGGTAGAAGGACTTAGGCCCCCGGCCCACGCCGAGAGAAAACGGTCTTCCGTACGCCACAATTCCCTCGCCCCGCTCGGGGGACGGGGATTCGGCGCTGGGCTCTTCCCTCTTCGCTCGCCGCTACTGAGGGAATCCTTGTTAGTTTCTTTTCCTCCGCTTAGTAATATGCTTAAATTCAGCGGGTCGTCTCGTCTGAACTGAGGTCGCGTGCGGATGGGAAGCGGCCGCCAGCGAGCTGGACTGGCCCTGGACGAGAGTTTCGCCCGCGGAGCGACCCGCCGCTGTGTCCCCCCCCCCCGGCACCCTCTCCAACCCCGTCGGGCCGGGTGCGAGCGAGGCCCCCACGACGACGGCCGCCACGACCGGCGGCCAGCGGCCCTCCAGGCGCGGGCGGCGGGCGGCAGAGCCACCGGCAGCCGCGGAGGAGGTCACCCTGACCGCATCGGCGCGACGGCGCGACGCCATCCCCCCGGAGGGGAATACGGAGGCCTCTCCCCGGCCCGGGGAGAGAGAGAGAGAGAGAGGAGGTAGGGACGGGACGGGTCGCCGGACGGTCTGCACTTGAGAGGACGGAGGGGGTGCGGGGGCCCCCCCTGCGAACCTCCAGCCGCGGGCGCTCGCCCGGAGGCGGGCGCCCGATCGATTGCAAAGCGACCCTCAGACAGACGTGGCCCCGGGAGGAACCCGGGGCCGCAAAGTGCGTTCGAAGTGTCGATGATCAATGTGTCCTGCAATTCACATTAGTTCTCGCAGCTGGCTGCGTTCTTCATCGACGCACGAGCCGAGTGATCCACCGCTAAGAGTTGTACTCTTTTATTCATTCGATCTGTTGGACTCAAACCACACGACAGAGAGGTTGGGTAGTAAAAAAAAAAAGGGTTTTGCGGCGAGACTCCGGACGGGCGCCAGCTCTCCCCCCGAGGGGGGAGCGGAGGTCATTAAACCCACGGTCCCCTCTCCCCGTTGGCACGGGGAGAGGAGCCTACGGGTACCCGCCGGGAGGTGACTCTCGACCGCCTCGGTTCACCGAGCGGTTCCTGTTCCGGTTCCTACCAAGGGTGGGGCACGCCGGAGCGGCCCCAGGCTCTGTGGAGGTCGGGGCCGATCGCCTTGTCTCGGGGCCCAGGCCAACCGTTAATGATCCTTCCGCAGGTTCA
>CM074291.1:0-5000 GCA_037194245.1 Opsariichthys bidens | reverse complement strand
CCCTTCCTCCGGTCCTGCCCAGACTGAACCCCTCTCCTACAATACCGCGATGGCCAGATTTTGTGGTTTCTGCGCTCTCCACCCGCCACCGGTGAGGACCCATGCCCGGGACGGGTGACCCTTCTGGGCATCGGAAGCCGATCACCGCGATGCTGGTTCTCAGACCCACTGCATATTTTTCGACACTTAGTCTCCGGGACTTCATGGTTCTTGGGATTTTTTGACACTTAGTCTCGGGGACTTCATGGTTCTTGGGCTTGACACTTAGTCATTTTTTCAAAAGCCTTGTTGGTTCTTGGGCTTTTTCAACACTTTGGCATTTTTTCCAAAAGCCTTGTTGGTTCTTGGGCTCAACACTTAGTCATTTTTTCAAAAGCCTTGTTGGTTCTTGGGCTTTTTCAACACTTTGGCATTTTTTCCAAAAGCCTTGTTGGTTCTTGGGCTCAACACTTTGTCATTTTTTTCAAAAGCCTTGTTGGTTCTTGGGCTTTTTCAACACTTTGTCATTTTTTCCCCCAAAAGCCTTGTTGGTTCTTGGGCTCAACACTTAGTCATTTTTTTCAAAAGCCTTGTTGGTTCTTGGGCTCAACACTTAGTCATTTTTTTCAAAAGCCTTGTTGGTTCTTGGGCTCAACACTTAGTCATTTTTTTCAAAAGCCTTGTTGGTTCTTGGGCTCAACACTTAGTCATTTTTTTCAAAAGCCTTGTTGGTTCTTGGGCTCAACACTTAGTCATTTTTTTCAAAAGCCTTGTTGGTTCTTGGGCTCAACACTTAGTCATTTTTTTCAAAAGCCTTGTTGGTTCTTGGGCTCAACACTTAGTCATTTTTTTTCAAAAGCCTTGTTGGTTCTTGGGCTCAACACTTAGTCATTTTTTTCAAAATGGTCGGGCTTTGAAAATTCATTTCTCGGGGGCCCGTCGGGCTATCAGCCCGGGCCAGGGCTCATTCGAACCGTCCCAAGCCCCTCTTACTTGGGTAGGAATTTGGCGTCCGCACCGCCTACCTCCGTGGAGATATTCGCCAAAAACCACCCCGCGCTGCAGGCCACCATCGCCGCGCTCCGGGCTTTGAAAATTCATTTCTCGGGGGCCCGTCGGGCTATCAGCCCGGGCCAGGGCTCATTCGAACCGTCCCAAGCCCCTCTTACTTGGGTAGGAATTTGGCGTCCGCACCGCCTACCTCCGTGGAGATATTCGCCAAAAACCACCCCGCGCTGCAGGCCACCATCGCCGCGCTCCGGGCTTTGAAAATTCATTTCTCGGGGGCCCGTCGGGCTATCAGCCCGGGCCAGGGCTCATTCGAACCGTCCCAAGCCCCTCTTACTTGGGTAGGAATTTGGCGTCCGCACCGCCTACCTCCGTGGAGATATTCGCCAAAAAACCACCCCGCGCTGCAGGCCACCATCGCCGCGCTCCGGGCTTTGAAAATTCGTTTCTCGGGGGCCCGTCGGGCTATCAGCCCGGGCCAGGGCTCATTCGAACCGTCCCAAGCCCCTCTTACTTGGGTAGGAATTTGGCGTCCGCACCGCCTACCTCCGTGGAGATATTCGCCAAAAACCACCCCGCGCTGCAGGCCACCATCGCCGCGCTCCGGGCTTTGAAAATTCATTTCTCGGGGGCCCGTCGGGCTATCAGCCCGGGCCAGGGCTCATTCGAACCGTCCCAAGCCCCTCTTACTTGGGTAGGAATTTGGCGTCCGCACCGCCTACCTCCGTGGAGATATTCGCCAAAAACCACCCCGCGCTGCAGGCCACCATCGCCGCGCTCCGGGCTTTGAAAATTCATTTCTCGGGGGCCCGTCGGGCTATCAGCCCGGGCCAGGGCTCATTCGAACCGTCCCAAGCCCCTCTTACTTGGGTAGGAATTTGGAGTCCGCACCGCCTACCTCCGTGGAGATATTCGCCAAAAACCACCCCGCGCTGCAGGCCACCATCGCCGCGCTCCGGGCTTTGAAAATTCATTTCTCGGGGGCCCGTCGGGCTATCAGCCCGGGCCAGGGCTCATTCGAACCGTCCCAAGCCCCTCTTACTTGGGTAGGAATTTGGCGTCCGCGCCGCCTACCTCCGTGGAGATATTCGCCAAAAACCACCCCGCGCTGCAGGCCACCATCGCCGCGCTCCGGGCTTTGAAAATTCATTTCTCGGGGGCCCGTCGGGCTATCAGCCCGGGCCAGGGCTCATTCGAACCGTCCCAAGCCCCTCTTACTTGGGTAGGAATTTGGCGTCCGCACCGCCTACCTCCGTGGAGATATTCGCCAAAAACCACCCCGCGCTGCAGGCCACCATCGCCGCGCTCCGGGCTTTGAAAATTCATTTCTCGGGGGCCCGTCGGGCTATCAGCCCGGGCCAGGGCTCATTCGAACCGTCCCAAGCCCCTCTTACTTGGGTATGAATTTGGAGTCCGCACCGCCTACCTCCGTGGAGATATTCGCCAAAAACCACCCCGCGCTGCAGGCCACCATCGCCGCGCTCCGGGCTTTGAAAATTCATTTCTCGGGGGCCCGTCGGGCTATCAGCCCGGGCCAGGGCTCATTCGAACCGTCCCAAGCCCCTCTTACTTGGGTATGAATTTGGAGTCCCTGCCCCTTACCTCCGTGGAGATATTCGCCAAAAACCATCGGGCGCTTTTCAAAATGAAGGGCGGGCATTTTTATTTTTCCAAAAGCCCTTCTTGGTTCGTGGGCTTTGTTAAACACCTAGTCATTTTTTCAAAAGCCTAGTTGGTCCATGGGCTTTTTATACACTTAGTCGTTCCTTCCTTCCCCGACCGAACCCCTCTCTTACACTACCGCGATGGCCCGATTTTGTGGTTTCTGCGCTCTCCACCCACCACCGGTGAGGACCCATGCCCGGGACGGGTGACCCTTCTGGGCTTCGGAAGCCGATCACCGCGATGCTGGTTCTCAGACCCACTGCATATTTTTCGACACTTAGTCTCCGGGACTTCATGGTTCTTGGGATTTTTTGACACTTAGTCTCCGGGACTTTATGGTTCTTGGGCTTGACACTTAGTCGTTTTTTCAAAAGCCTTGTTGGTTCTTGGGCTTTTTGAACACTTTGGCGTTTTTTCAAACGCCTTGTTGGTTCTTGGGCTCAACACTTAGTCATTTTTTTTTTTCAAAAGCCTTGTTGGTTCTTGGGCTCAACACTTAGTCATTTTTTTCAAAAGCCTTGTTGGTTCTTGGGCTCAACACTTAGTCATTTTTTTTCAAAAGCCTTGTTGGTTCTTGGGCTCAACACTTAGTCATTTTTTTTCAAAAGCCTTGTTGGTTCTTGGGCTCAACACTTAGTCATTTTTTTTTCAAAAGCCTTGTTGGTTCTTGGGCTCAACACTTAGTCATTTTTTTCAAAAGCCTTGTTGGTTCTTGGGCTCAACACTTAGTCATTTTTTTTCAAAAGCCTTGTTGGTTCTTGGGCTCAACACTTAGTCATTTTTTTCAAAAGCCTTGTTGGTTCTTGGGCTCAACACTTAGTCATTTTTTTTCAAAAGCCTTGTTGGTTCTTGGGCTCAACACTTAGTCATTTTTTTCAAAAGCCTTGTTGGTTCTTGGGCTCAACACTTAGTCATTTTTTTCAAAAGCCTTGTTGGTTCTTGGGCTCAACACTTAGTCATTTTTTTTCAAAAGCCTTGTTGGTTCTTGGGCTCAACACTTAGTCATTTTTTTCAAAAGCCTTGTTGGTTCTTGGGCTCAACACTTAGTCATTTTTTTCAAAAGCCTTGTTGGTTCTTGGGCTCAACACTTAGTCATTTTTTTCAAAAGCCTTGTTGGTTCTTGGGCTCAACACTTAGTCATTTTTTTTCAAAAGCCTTGTTGGTTCTTGGGCTTTTTGAACACTTAGGCTATGGGACTTTATGGTTCTTGGGCTTTTTGGACACTTTGACATTTTTTTCAAACGCCTTGTTGGTTCTTGGGCTTTTTGAACACTTTGGCTATGGGACTTCATTGTTCTTGGGCTTTTTGAACACTTTGACATTTTTTCAAACGCCTTGTTGGTTCTTGGGCTTTTTCAACACTTAGGCTATGGGACTTTATGGTTCTTGGGCTTTTTGGACACTTTGACATTTTTTTCAAACGCCTTGTTGGTTCTTGGGCTTTTTGAACACTTTGGCTATGGGACTTCATTGTTCTTGGGCTTTTTGAACACTTTGACATTTTTTCAAACGCCTTGTTGGTTCTTGGGCTTTTTCAACACTTAGGCTATGGGACTTTATGGTTCTTGGGCTTTTTTGGACACTTTGACATTTTTTTTCAAACGCCTTGTTGGTTCTTGGGCTTTTTGAACACTTTGGCTATGGGACTTCATTGTTCTTGGGCTTTTTGAACACTTTGACATTTTTTCAAACGCCTTGTTGGTTCTTGGGCTTTTTCAACACTTAGGCTATGGGACTTTATGGTTCTTGGGCTTTTTGGACACTTTGACATTTTTTTCAAACGCCTTGTTGGTTCTTGGGCTTTTTGAACACTTTGGCTATGGGACTTCATTGTTCTTGGGCTTTTTGAACACTTTGACATTTTTTCAAACGCCTTGTTGGTTCTTGGGCTTTTTCAACACTTAGGCTATGGGACTTTATGGTTCTTGGGCTTTTTGGACACTTTGACATTTTTTTCAAACGCCTTGTTGGTTCTTGGGCTTTTTCAGCACTTAGGCTATGGGACTTTATGGTTCTTGGGCATCATTAATACCCTGCACGTAAAGGCACCAAACTCGGCTCTCCCGCCGCCCAGAGACCCAGCGCTGGTCTCTTTCGAACCGGGGTTACAGCCTAGATTACCCCTGAAAATTTCACGCCGATACGCCCTGCCTTCGCGGAGATATTCGCCAAAAACCATCGGGCGCTTTTCAAAATGGCGGCCGCCCGCGAGCCCCCGTTTTCGGCAGACTTTCGCTCATAACTCGGGAACCCAAAGAGCCAGAGCGCTCAAACTCGGGTGAAATGCTCCTCTCCCGGCCCTTGCCCGAACACATCCTTCCCGGGGCTCGGGAAGCAGCCCCCCCGGA